>BQNB010039467.1:15586-48046 GCA_026074375.1 Tanacetum coccineum
CAAAAAACTCTTAAAAATTGATTTTCAAACTGAAATTAGTGATTAAGGTGGCTTAATAAAGCCCACACACTCAGCCAAAGTTGGCTGAGTGCACTTGACCCATGCAAAACCCCATATGACCCATTTTCAAGGCTAAACCAAACACCCCTTTAATATATAAAAACTCAATTTTTATCTTTTCTTGTGAAATGAAAGCTGAGATAACATATACTAAGAGAAGTTTGATTACTTTTAACACTTTTTAAAACAATTTAAACAGATATAATCAACTACCATTAAACTTTAAATTTCAAATATTCAAATAACAAGAAAGTCTTTAACTTTTATTAAAACTGAATGAATTACAGCATAAAACTTTTAAATGACTGGATTACACTTCAAATGCTTAAAAGAGAGACTTAGAATTAAAATTAAGCTAAAAATATAAAGAAAAAGGTGTGTTTGGTTCGGCTTGGTCTTGGCTCTTTTATAGAGGTCCAAAAGCTTCTCTTTGGTCTTGTGTTGTGTTAGCTGTGAGAGTACAATGCATCCAAGGCAATCCTAGCCCTCCTTTTTGTCTTCTCTTCATCTCACCATTCATGGGGGTGCTCGGGTTGTGTGTTTTGACAGGGAAAGGGGTTATAAGGGCAGGGTAAGGTGGGAATGGGTGAAGGTGAGCTGGTGGTGTACGTGGGAGGTGGTTTGGGAAGAAAAACCGTGGGAAAATGGCTGGTATGGTTTTGGCGGGTACGGGGGGTGGGTTGCAGGGTTTAAACGCGAAGAATGGGGAAGAGGCACAAATGGTCCTCACACTTTCTTTCTCTTGTCATTTTCTTTTAAGCCGATTTTTCAGTTATAACATAGTTTGGAAAGTGGCACAAATGGCCCCTCTGTTTTATGAAAAGAAAACAAAGAAGGTTTAGGGGAATTGCAAAACTGGTCCCTGCGTTTTATAACTAAAAGGATTTTTGGAAAATTGCAATTTCAGCCCTTGTGTTTTATTTTTCTATTTTTCTTTTATAAAACAACTTTCAAACTTGGCATTTTTGGCCCTTTTTATTTATTTTTTCAATTTTAATTATAAAACAAAGTTTTTAAAATTTACATTTTTGGTCCTTATGTTTTATAAAAAGGATTGTGGGCTTTTGTTGGGCTTGGGTTTTGTGTTGGGCCCATTGGGCTTGTATTGGGCCCAATTGAGTGTGGGTTTGGGCCCAATAAGGTTTAGGCTTATGTTATTGGGCTTTTTAAGGCCCAATAAGGTACAGGTTTGGTTATTTTAGGTTTGGGCCCCATAGGTACAGTTTGGTTATATATTGGGCTTTTTCAAGCCCAATAAGGTAGCAGTGGGTTTTGCGTGTAACAATGGCTGAGATTGGCTGTATACTGGGCCTAGGATTGGGCCTTCAAAGTCTATCCACGCCAGTCTCATCTAGTCAATTGTCACACAAATTGGGCACTGTTGTGATTTGATGAGGCGCCATTTGGTCTTCACATACTTCAATTATACTATTGGGCATTCAGTCCGCAGCCCATCAAATGGTAAAGAATTGCATCCACACAGTATTCTTCAGTTTCCGGCTCCGGGTTGACTGCTGATTCTTCATTTATTGACTCTGACTTTGACATTTTTAGACTTTTGGCCTTGATTTTGCACAGTCTTTTCTCTATTCCATCGCTCATTTTGGCATTTTGGCTGGTTTTCTGTCTTTTGATGATATCCACTTCCTGCACAATACAAATGCAAAAACAAAACATATATTTGTGCAGTTTTTTTTTCTGTTTTGGTCATTTAAAAGGCATCGTTTTCCAAGGAAGGTCTAAAAAAAGATATGTGTAAATTCTCGAAGCACTTATCAAAAGAAACAATCGTAAGTTCAACTCATATAACAGAAATTCAGGTAAATACATGTGCGTCGATCAAGCCAATGAAAATTCTTGATTTACAAAGAGAAAACCAAAGTATATCATGACGCAAAGATCAAAAACACGCGTATTTCAACGTCGGTGATTCTAGTCCTCCTCTTTAAACTCAAATAGAATTCTATCTCCACGCAAGTTGAAAGTCCCCGCTGGGTCATGACCATTTACCCATTGTTCAAGTTTTTCCATATATGCACCGTTGAGTTATCCCAAACTCCAGGCCAAACTTTAATTAAATGGTACATCGTCTGAAGCACTACTTGTAGGGATAACCTGCTATGGATATCCTGACTTACTAAAACCTTCCTAAGGACAATTAAATTCAGAGAATTAGTGTGTTCAACTTAGTGACCCTAAAACAAGCGCTTCGTGGGAGGCACCCATGCCTACTTAGTTTAAACCGTAGTAGTATGCTAGCTTAGTCATGAATATTGTTTAGATTGTTGTGAGGAGGCTTGCCACTCTACCTTTTTCCATCGTTAGTGTAATTATTGTTCTGTATTAACCAGGATGTTCATGGATTTTTGAAGCCTCTCGTGCTCGCGTAATTTGTCCTTACGATCACAAATAGCTCTAAATCCTCAGCTTCATTGGGAATCCGATATCCTAATCTTATCGACTAACGTTTATCTTTAACATAATTCATAAACGGCTTAGGATTTACGTAGAGACCCTTCTTAAAACATTGAAGACAATGCTTAGTTCTAGTATGGGGGATCTATCAATTTGATTGTGCCTGCAGCCGTTGTTTTCCGTAATTCCACGTTTTTACACCAAATTTTAAACAATATGAAAAATTATAAAAATAAAATAAGTGTTTTGTCACAATTTTTGACTTTCCAGCTGGGTAGATATAAGAGTAAAATTTGGCTCGATCGAGCGTGTTGAGCGCTAGCTTATTCCTATAACTTTTAGACTATGCGTTCGCGAATATTTCGCGAGAGAACAGAAAATGATAGTGTTAAGTATGCTTGGAGCTAAACAAGGATTATTGGGGAAATCTTAAGAGCACAATGTGTGTTAATTATCGCTTTTATCTCCCATAAGCGTCTTAACCCTGATAATATACGGCTACCTTTGGAAATTAAACTTAATCAATAATTTTTATTAGTATATAGCAAAATACTTTAGCCTTAGTTC
Organism: Tanacetum coccineum; assembly: GCA_026074375.1. Taxonomy (NCBI): domain Eukaryota; kingdom Viridiplantae; phylum Streptophyta; class Magnoliopsida; order Asterales; family Asteraceae; genus Tanacetum; species Tanacetum coccineum. The sequence goes on from BQNB010039467.1 coordinate 18,629, forward strand.
ATCTTTATACTTGAATTTTTCAAAAAGAAGTTTTCCCTATAGCATATATGTGCATATTTCGACTATAAAAGTGGATATATATATAACAGATGAAAAATGCAAAAATATAATAAATAATAAACTGTGGGCTGATAACGTTTGCTGCATCTTGCCAAGCTCACAACCAGATTGGGTTGCTATGCCTTCTAAAAAGTCGATGGGTATCTCCAAATATCCACATCAGTGAACACACAACATATTTACACAACCTCATACAGTCCAAAAATAACCCATACCCCACATCATAAAGAACATTGAGATTCAAAAACACAGAAAACAAAAAAAAACATTCAAAATATCCAACACACGACCCCCCACCGCTAAAATGAAACCAATGGATCCGTGAGTCCCGCTAACATACACTATTAGGTGTCAAAAGCCTGGTCACATTGACCGCAAGATGGGATGCGCCTAGAACCGAAATCTGCTACAATGGGATGCTCTTCTTTCCTTCAAACCTCATTATTCTTAGGTGAACGTGAAACATAGAAAGTTGCAAAATGTTGATCCATGGTTAAATCTCAAATATCACATACACCTAAGATATAATAATTGTCGGGATGTGATAGTTTACAATTGCAAATACGAGTAGTGTTAGCATCTTAACTCAATAATTAACGGTTGATTTCGTTTAGCTTGGTTTTGAATAAGATGAAAAGTCAGGAACAAAACATAAAAAAAAAATAAAAAGATTAATTTATCCTTTTGGGAATTCTCGGATCGAAATGCATCTTGTTCTATGATCTCTAAAAGTTATAAAATAACGAAAGTCAAACAATATGAAAACTACAAAAAAATGAGAAAATGAAAATATAAAAAGATGTGTAGGAATAAGTGTATATATAATAAAAATGGTAAAGACGGGGGATTTTCAAAACCTTATGATTCTTTAACTCCCTATGATGAACACTTAGCTACTTTTTGAGGTTATTAGTCGAGGGAAATCGAGATTCTTAGTTTTCTAAATGCTTACTTCATAGCATTGCGTGAGGACACGACAACGTCTTAGTATGGGGGATTTTGGTATGCGTTTAATTACACATACCTTTCACCATTAAAACCGGACTTAAATGACCAAAAACGTACCAAAAATACATTGTATTGTATTTTCACGATTTTTGTGCAAGGAAACGATATCCCGATAAAAGGAACCGAAAAACAAAGCCAAAAACGACAAAACCGGGCACGGAATAGAAAAGCGTGGAAAAAAAGACAAGTAAATCGAGCCAAAGACCAAGAAAGTCAAAGTCAAAAGTCAACCCGCAAAAGTCAACAGTCAAAACTGAGCCGATATTGAAGAATACTTAATGGGCCCACCCGAACCCATCTAATGGGCCGGGAAAGCCCATTAGTATACCACTTGAAGACCAAATGGGCCCAATCATTTTTATAAACCATACGGGCCCAAAACCAAATCCAAGCCCAATACCCTTTTTAAAGCCCAAAGAAGTAGAGGGACCAATTCTGCCTACTCTTGATACTTGTACCACAAGGACGTGTGATGCAAATGAATGTATAACCATGGGGGACTAATGTTGCCAAGTCCCTAAAAGTTACAACCTACAAGGACTAAACTTGCAACGAAACTTATCAAATTGGGGGCCATTTCTGCCACATTCCCAAACCTCCCTGCCCCTAAAAATCAAACAATCATAAACCCCCTCACCCAATCTTACCTAACTTTTTAAAAACCCCACTATCATCATCTCTTCACCCTACCCCCACATCATCACATCCAAAACCAAACCTCATACCCCCACCATGGGTTTATGAACAATCCGGCAAATCCTCAACACCCTCATATCAGTCTAAAAGAAATGACAAGAAATTTAATGGTTGTGATCGTTAGACTTAGGGAGCACATAAAATGAATGTCTATGATAATTTTGACTTTCACTCACACAAGAAACACACTTGTGTTTCTGTCTCTACAAAGAAGCACAGAAAGAAGAGAAGACCTAATAAATAGTATAAAAAAGTAATCACTTGTAAGCCTTGAAGGAAGTCAGTTTTTTAGCTTTAGTTTAACCTAGTTTAAGTTATTTTTCAACTAAATTGTAATATGTTTTTTTTATGAATGAAATTTTAAGTTGAAGTTATTCATAATTTGTTTTCAAGAATAAAGGATTTGGTCATTATGTTTTTAAAAGCTCACTTAGTATTTTCATAAGCTGTTTTACATCTTATTTAACTTAAAAAAAGACTTAAGTATAAAAGCTGTTAAAGAAAAACACAAAAAGAATCCTCCCCTAAATACCTCAGCTGAATCTTGGATGAAAAGCTAGCTAAGGAAGAGCTTTTGTGACCCTACCAGCTTGTTTTATACAAGCTGGAGCTTGTAGAATATTGTTGTTTACCCTGTTTAAGCAAGGGTGTTTGTAAGTCCTCATTTTAAATTTTTAGCTTAAGTACTGTAGCTTTGCTTATTAGCTGCTTATTTACTGCTTATCTTGCTTATTTATGTGCCTTTTGTGCTTATTGTCTTACTTTGTTGCTTATATGCCTTATATTTAAGTCTAACTTAAAACTGCCTCTTGTTTGCTTGTAAATTGCTTATGCTTATTTGCTTATTGAAGTGCTTTTCTTTGCTTGCATTCTGCTTATATTAGCTTAATTTAGCTTTATGGTCATAAGTCTTAAAAATTAGTTGCTTAATTCTTCAAAAATCGGGTTAAAAAAAGAGAAGTTTAAAAAACTAAAGGGGTGTTTGGATTAAGGGATAAAATGGGTCAAAACAGGTTTAAAATCTTTTTGGGTCATTGAGTCAACTTTGTTAAGCTATATCTTAGCTTATTTAAGCTATTTTCAAAAGTTTTTTGGTCCCTAAGTCTGTTTTAAGTTTTTCTATAAAGCTCTTAAAATTATGGAGTTAAAGCTGTTTCAAACAGCTTATTTGATTAAGCTGTCCAAACCAAGCTTTTAAGCATTGGTTTGGACTTGTTTTGAGTGTTTAAGTGTCCTTAAGTTGTCTTTGGTTTTTATCAAAAATTTGTCCTAGGTGTTATTAAGCTTTCATGCCTTAAACTATTTTTTTTATCCACAAATATCAGCAGCTTATTCTTGTTTTTAGCTTTTAAAAATTGGTTCCCTACAGCTCATTAAGAGCTTGTGTCCATACTGTATTTTACTCTATTTTAATATTCAAGCTTATATGCCCATCTTATTTTCAAGCAATTTTTTTGCCCTTTGCCTTTGAGAAAACCTCCCTTGGTGCAAAACCAGTTTTTCTCACCTTTTTTTCTTGCTTATTTGTTAGTAAAACCCTATGTCTCTTTGCTTTTCTAGAAAGCCTCTTAGTAGCTCTTTAAAGAGCTACTATAAGCCAGGAAGCCAAAAGTCCTTCTAGGTGGCTTATTTTTAAGCTAGAAAAAGCTCAATTGGGATTTTCACCTAACAGTACTAACTACAAGTTAGTACTGTTGGAGTATTATTGCTTATTGAAGCTTTTAAGCTTATTGAATTTGCTTGATTTAGGTTTAAGTATGTTTATTAGGTTAGTTTAAGCTTAATTTAGCTTATTTTGTTTAAAGTAGGGCTTATTTTAGCTTGGAAGCAGTTATAGTTAAAAATTTCTAAGTGTTTTGCTCTTTAGCTTTTTCTGTCTGTTTTAGCTTATCCAAGCTTAGTTCTTTTGCTTATTTTAGTTCTAAGTGCTTATTTAGTGTAGCTTAGTATCTATGTTAGCTTATTTTTAAGTTTGCATTGCTTACTTGTCTTAAAAAAGCCAAGACAGTGTTAGACTAAAAAATGTCCTTAGTGTAGAAAAATAGTTTTATTTGCTTTTCCCAAACTTATTGCTTATTTTCTTATGTTCAAGTATGCTTTAGGCTACTTATAGTAGTAGCATAGCTGTTTTGCTTGTGTTTGAATTCCATTAGCTTATTTAAGCTTAACTGCCTAACAGTTAAGCACTCCTTAGGACTTAGTGTAAATTTAGCTTGCCTGTCCCTTCTTTAGCTTATTTTCGTGCTTATTTTTGAGTTTAAAATTTTTTGCCTTTTTTTAAAGTTGCTTATTTTTAGTCTTTTCAAAAAGTTAAAAAAAATAAGGAATACAAGCGTTGGGATTAGGGGAGACCCCGAGTGAGCAAGACTCAAACTCGGGACCTCTCCCATATCAACCAACACTTATAACAACACCTCTACCGCTGTGCTACATTAGCTCATCCGGTAGAGGTTTGTTAGATTTAATATATAAAGCCCATTAGCCTTATAAGCCCACAGCCCCTATTAGCTTATTAACGGCTTATTAATAAGCTGTTTTTCAAGTTTTAGATTTTTCTAGGATCTGTAGTATAACTTATTTTCCTAAATTTTTCAATAATTTTTCATATCCGATACTATTTTTAATCATTTATTTTTATAAAACTGATTTTTAATTATAATAATTAAATAAAAAAAAAATCAAATAATATTTTTCTTTTTTATAAAATTTTCTATTTTATCCAGTATTCACTTAGAAAAATAGAAAATCGGTTTGTAGGGTTGTTTTTTCAAAATATTACTTTTTAAAGAAACGGATTTAGCCCGTTTTTTTTTTATATTAAAGCTCGATTAACTCCGTTTTCCGTCTAGTCTTTTTCATTCTTCATTATTTAGCACCTAGAGTAGATAGAAGTAAAAATTCATTGTATAGGGTTAATTTTTTAAGATTTAGGGTTTTTTTTTTTTTTTTTGGACCCCTTGTTGCGAGGATTCCTGCTCTCGTTTTACAGTTTAATTCGTATTTTTAGATTTTTCCCTCAATCGTTTTTTGCTTATTATTGATTAATGTAGCTTTAAAACTACCAAATCATTAATCTCACGTCAAACTCCAATTTTCCCTACTGTACCGATTTTCAGCACTATAGCCCTTCTTTTAATAAACGACCCGGGAATATTCCTATACTACTTCTCAGTTATTCATTGATTATTTTTTGATTATACTTATTATATATATTTTATTATATATTATATATATAAAAGGTGTAGTTCAAAGACAATCATGCCCCACACAACCTCGTTTTAACCAACATATTGTTTTATTTTTGCTAATAATAATAATAATAATAATAATAATAATAATAATAATAATAATAATAATAATATAATATAAAAATGTGTAGAAATAAGGCCGTAGCTAGAACTAGGAGATTTGACTTGACCGATATAACACCTAGCTTTCCCTTAGCTTTCGAGACTAAGCGTTTGCTAAACTTTAAAATTTTGCAAAGAACGAAAAATGATAGAGTTAAATATAAGTTAGATGCTAAGCGTGAAGTAGTTGGATCTTTTTAGAGCTCATAGAGGTTAATTGTGGCTTTTTGCTCCCATTAGCTTAAAAACTATATAAAATAATAATTTTCAATAAATAAAGTTGATTTAGTTTTTGCGATTCCTAATTTGATCATTCATAAGATTCATATCTGAGAAAAGTAAGGTACACATCAAGGTTTTGGTCATTGTTGTGAGGAAATAGGCACTTCCCGGATTCCTGACGGCTTGCTACCCCGTTGTCAAGGTTAGTTAAAAACCACATGACTCGAAATTGTGGCTATACTAACAATGATGTAATAAAACTGAAGCCGAAATAAGTACCACGTTTCCTGTCGTGTGTCGCTCCCGATGATGCAGTCTTTAACGGGTGGAAGTAATAATAATAATAATAATCCGAGACTGATAAAAGTTTGCTGTTTCCTGTCGGTTCGCTCCCGATGTATCAGCCTTCAAAAAGGTCGAGAAAATTATCGAGGTTGAAATAAGACTATTGTTTCTGGTCAGTTCGCTCTCGATGTTGCAGTTGTTTAAAGGATCGAGGGCTAATATTGTTGCTTAATAATAATAATAATAATGTTGCTTATTATTATTATTATTATTATTATTAAAAAAAAAAATAATAATAAAGCTAAATTTCGACTCCGGGTCATCTAAATAAAGCCTCCGTCTCTGGACTCGTAGTTGAGTTGTTGTGGATATAAATAAAAAGGATAACCCCTAGAATCATTGCAAATATAAAACCTAATGTGTACCTTATATTTATTACAGCAGAAGCTGAACCTGGTGGTATTATTTCATAGTACAACAGTCATAATCATATAAAACGACTCGAAAGAGACATTTTTAAAAGATAAGTTATCATTCATTATTTCATCAGAGTTTTTACAAACAAAGGTCTCAAAATCGTACATAAAAACATAAAGTGTAGAATGGATATCATTTTTAGCCATCTTCAAGTTCGGCCACGACCTCCAAATGATTCATTACCTAAGATAAAACATGCTAAAAGGAGAACAAAAAACAACGATGGTGAGTAAATTCATAGGTTTATAATAAATAGTGTGAATACAAGTCCCCATCATAAAGTAGTTAAGTTGTTATAGCCACCCATAAGTGTAATAATTTTGAAATGATGTACAAATTCTAAGAAAAAACAGTAATATTTGCGTCAAGCTCATGGCACTCAAAACTGACCAGTGTATATATCAATAAACGATATATAAAAGATAATAGAGCCCGCCGTGTATGTATTGCCATATACCTATGAGTTTCAAATATAGTGCGTTTGGTTACCTAATCGTCCTAACACAAACGGGATTGGCAAACCCAAAATAGCCTATATCATAATATGTTCGCGTTCACAGTCACAATTTGATTAATGGTCCATGATGGTGGGGGTCTTTTGGCATATAAGGGACTTAGACAACAATGCAGATAATATATCAGGATAGCAAAAATTTAGAAAACACATGTATTCATCAGTTTAATAGCATGTATCCCCCTCACGGTTTATGAATAGAAGATTTAACATAACGGCTATGAACTCAACCTTAACAAATATATAGAAATCTAATTGACTGGCAAAAGAATATTAAGTGAAAAAGTAATCGGCTTTGTTCACGCAACCTGGGGTGATATTCCAAGTCTTAGTGTATAGTTTATTTTCAACTCATAAAGTTTAACGTAAACTTTGATTTATTATGGAAAAAAAATATTGTATCGTTGTTTTGGTCAAGAGACATCGAAATCCTAGAAGCCAAGTGTATCGTTTGAGGAGCCAGGGCACTTTAAATCATAAACCAGCAAACTCGTCAAAACAAAATCTTCAAATGAAACCCATCATATGAAATTCCATAGTGAACGTGATACGATAATATTTTAATTTCTTCAAACGTTGAATGATAAATTACGTTAAATATATAACGAAATAATGCGTCGATTTATGATTAATAACGATAAATGTGTCGGGTTTTAATAAAATTGAGTTTTATAATATTAATATATATTTTTATAATTTATATAAAAATATTATCTTTTATATTTTTAAGTTTGCAAAATTGCAACACAAATAAAAACCCTTGGATTATAAAACTTTTACAACTTTAGTCCTTTATGATAATAATTTAAACCTAACTTTTGAAACTTGGCAAAAAAGTCCTTATAGTAATAACTTTAGAATTATGACATTTTCAATCAACCCCTTTATTATAAATTTCCAGAAAGTTACGATAATACCCCTATGCAGAAAATATTTGCAAAACAAGTCCACAAAAGCCATGCAACTATTTAAGATTCCAAATGATATTAGCATTTATAGCTTAATTAAAATAAGCTAAATAAAGAGTTTCTACACATAACAAAAGTTTAGAAAAGGATTAGTTGCAAGAAAATCAAAACGTGGTCATTTTTTAGGTTTTAATAAAAAACACATGGGTTTGAGGATACAAAGCTTCAAACAAGATTCATATTTTTTTAAAATAATCTAAAGAGTATAATGAACATTCTAATAATTGATTAGTAAGTTTAAATGGAACAAGATCTTAGGCTTACTTGAGCTAAAATGGGTTGAAATAGGTTTTTATGACTCGTACGCCTAGGAATGGCTTCAAGACTTCATTTTTCTTGCTTCTTCGCTTCTATTTTGAGCTCAAGGACTTCTATTGATCTTATATTGCTGCTAGGGAATGGTTAGAACTTCATTTGAGTGTGTGAGATGAGTTTTGAGGGATGATTTGAAATGGTTACTTGGTTCGTGTATTTATAGAGTGAAAAGACCCTTAATGCCCAAGTTTACTTGGTGTAAGATATCTAGGGCTAGAGTAGTGAGTATTGAGGGCCTAAGTGAGTGTTAGCAAATATAAGCTAGAAACTAGATTTGAGATGTGATGGGTGTTATGGAGGCCACAGCTAAGGAAGTGAGACAAAGGAGATAACCAAACCACCTTGGTGGCCAGTATATTTAGCAAGGAGTGATGGAGGTGCTTGCTAGCTGCTTGGTGACATAAGGTGAGGTGCATGGAGGATCTTAGATGGGTGCTTGTTTAAAAATGATGTAAAAATGGGAATAATGGTATTAGGGTTGGTTTAGGGTTCGTTTAATAATAGGGTTTTTTGGACTTTTAGATTGAGTTAGGGTTAGGGTTTAGGATAGATTAAGGTTTAGGATTAGTGTTAGGATTAAGATTAGGGCTTAGGATTAAGGTTTAGGGCTTAGTTTTAGGTTAGGTTTGTTTTGATTGAAAGTAAAATTAGGGTTTAGGGTTTTGTTTTTAGGGTTTAAGGTTTTAGATTAGGGTTTAGGATGAATTAGGGTTTAGGTTTAAGGTTTAAAAGTCATGCATTAAGTGCTTGTACCTTGTGTTAAAGTGGTGGTAAGAAACTAGAATGAATTTGGAGGTAAAATGACCTAGTTTGACTTTCTTGCATTATTGACTTGTATATTGAGCTTTAGAAAGTTGTAACTTGATTCAAGAGGGAAAAGATATTCAAATGTTGTGTATTGATACTTGTACACATGCTTTAGAGGCTTGTACATTCATTTTATATGTATACATTACATATAATTAGGGTTTTGATATAAACGTTAACGTTTAATGCTTGTTTTGATATAACGTTTTGAAAGTATGAAGAAATGATAATGTTACTTGTAAAATGTTAATTAAGATATAAGAACTTGACATAGGTTAGTAATTGTTTTACATGATGTAAACACTAGATAGAGAGGCCATTGTTAAGGTTTGCGTGAGCTCGTTTACTTTAGAGATGCAAGTTATGTCATAATGAGATAAAGCAAAAATTTCCTGTAAAAAGGTGGTATATATAATAGATGGATATTACAGTGCATCTAATTTAATAGATGGATATTTACATTGATGAAAATTGCGGGTTGTTATAGTCTCCCTCTCTTAAAAGAAATCTCGTCCCGAGATTTAGTTGGATGCCGGAGTGGTGTTTGAAAACAGATGTGCATATTTGACACGAATTTGATCTTCGCGTTCCCATATAAATTCTGGTCCTCTTTTAGAGTTCCGTCTTACTTTGATTATAGGAATACGATTTTGTTTCAGTTGCTTGACTTCTGGATCTATAATCTCCACTGGTTCTTCTACGAAGTTGAGTTTGTCATCAAGTCGAAGCTCTTTCATTGGAATGACAAGGGATTCGTCAGATAAGCATTTCTTTAGATTAGAAATGTGGAAAGTACTGTGTACATTACTAAGCTCTTTAGGAAGCTCTAGTTTGTATGCCACTGGGCCAATCCGTTCAAGGATTTTGAATGGTCCAATGTACCGGGGGTTAAGCTTTCCTCATTTTCTAAATCGGATGACACCTTTACGAGGTGATACTTTCAACATAACACGATCTCCAACTTGAAATTCTAAAGGCTTTCGTCTTATATTTGGAATAATAAACTTTCTCTGCCGGTCTCATACAGCTTGCAACGTGTCGAATTTGCACTATCCTTTTCAATGTGTTTCATGATTTAATTTCTGTCAAGTAATTTAACGATCTCCAACTCGGCCCAGCAAACAGTGATTTGCACTTTCGAACCATAAAGAGCCTCAAATGGAGCTGTCTTGATACTGGCATGGTAACTTTATTGTATGAGAATTATACCACTGGTAGTGTCTTGTCCCATCCTTTTCCAAAATCTATAACACAGGCTCGAAGCATGTTCTTTGAGTGTTTGAATGGTCCTTTCACTTTGTCTATCAGTTTCGGGATGATATGCCGTACTCATGTCTAATTGGAGTAACCCAAAGCACTTTGTAATGATTGCCAAAACTCGATTTGAAGATGACTGTCTCATCCAAAATGATGATATGGCACGCCATACCGAGACCTATTTCTTTGATGTATAACCTTGTAATGGTTTCCATACTATCTGTCTCTCGGGTAGGGATGAAGTGTGCGGATTTGGTAAGGCGATCGACAATGACCCAGATTATGTCATGTTTGTTTGATGTTTTGGGTAGTTTTGTGATGAAATCTATTGTGATTCTTTCTCATTACCACATAGGATATCTTCGGAGTTTTACGAGTAAGAGCTCGGATTGGATTCTGACATTCTGACCTTAAATCAAGAACAGTGTTAAACATTTGCCAACAAATTTCAGCATGATTGCCGTTCAAGTTAAGGGCGCACCAATAGAGTTTCTTAAGATCCTGATACATCTTGGCATGAACCCAGGTGAATGGAATATTTGATTTAGGGACTCAATGCATATCAAGTCCTCTAGATTTACCAAAGACCAAAGAGTGGTAACCAAATTTGACTCTTGATACATTAGGTTCCATCAGGACGTATTTCAAATGATTTGTCCATTCCTCATAAGTTTTCAGCCTATATGTTTTCTTCTTTGAGTGCTTTAGTTTGAGCTTTGAGATTTTGTAATGGTAATTTTGGATGAATGGTCATAACTAATGATCTTACTCGGAGTGGTTTGATTCGTTCCTTCCGGATTAAGGCATCTGCTACAACATTTGCCTTTCCAGGATGGTAGCGAATTTCACAATCGTAATCTGCAAGCAATTCTAGCCAACGACGTTGTCTCATGTTCAACTCTTTCTGATCAAGGATATACTGAATATTTTTATGATCAGTAAACATAGTACATTTGGTGCCATACAGATAGTGTCTCCAAATTTTAAGAGCGAACACTACTGCTCCTTATTCGAGATCATGAGTGGTATAGTTTTCTTCATTAGGCTCAAGTTATGGGGATGCATATGCAATAACCTTCTCTCTTTGCATTAACACCGCTCCTTGACCTTGATGGGATGCATCACAGTAAACAACAAAATTGTCATTTCCTTCTAGTAATGCTAAGATTGGAGCTTCACATAGCTTCTGTTTTAGTAGTTGAAAAGCTGATTCTTGGTCTTCGCCCCATATATACTTCTTGTTTTTCTAGGTTAATTCAGTCAAAGACTTTGCAATCTTCGAGGAATCTTTGATAAATCTCCGATAATAACCGATGAGTCTTAAGAATTGACGTATTTCTGTGGGTGTAGTAGGAGATGTCCAATTCTTAACTGCTTCAATCTTGGCGGGGTCAACATGAAGTCCTTGACTATCAATTAAGTGTCTAAGAAATTGCACGATAGGAATCCAGATATCACACTTGGATAACTTGGCATACAACTTCTCTTTCTTGAGTAATTCTACGATTATTCTTAGGTGATTTGTGTGCTCTTCCTTGTTACGAGAGTAGATGAGAATATCATCGATGAACACTATGACAAATTTATCTAAGTATGGTTTACACACACGATTCATGAGATCCATAAATACAGCAGGCGCGTTAGTTAAACCAAATGGCATCACTTGAAATTCATAATGTCCGTATCTTGTTCTGAAAGCAGTCTTGGGAATATCTTTATCCCTGACTCTCAGTTGATGATAGACTGATCTTAAGTCAATCTTCGAGTAGACACTCAAACCTTGAAGTTGGTCAAATAAGTCATCAATCCTGGGTAATAGGTAACGAATCTTTACGGTAAGTTTATTCAACTCCCGGTAATCGATACACATCCTGAAAGATCCATCTCTCTTTTTATAAAATAAGACAGGAGCTCCCCAGGGTGAAGTACTTGGTCGGATAAAACCTTGGTCTGCTAACTCTTAAAGTTGGTTAGATAGTTCCTGCATTTCTGAAGGAGCTAATCTATAAGGTGCTCGGGCTACAGGTGCCGCTCTTGGAATTAGATTGATTTAGAGTTCTACTTGGCGAACAGGAGGAAGGCCAGGTAGATCTTTAGGAAAAACTTCTGGGAATTCTCTGACTACTGGGATACCTTTTAGTCTTTTCTCGTCTGACTTCTTTTCCATTACTTGGATTACGAAAACTTGACAACCTCAGGATATATATCTTTCAGTTTTTATACAAGATATGAGATTTAGTTGGGTTTTACTTTGGTCACCTCGAATGATCAACGTTTCATTGTTTATTGGGATGTGGATGACTTTCTCGTCACAAGTAATTTTAGCATGATACTTGGATAACCAATCCATACCAATGACGACGTCAAAACTACCGAGTTTGATTGGCATAAGATCAATTTCGAAAGGTTGGTTTAACAAAGTCAGAGTTGCACCCTGGGCTATGTTAATGGCTTCCTCTAGAGTTTGAGGTTTAGAGGCGGTAACATTCCCTTTAATACTTCGAGGCAATCCACCGATGAAAACTTCTATCATTTTCTCAGAATCTGGCACCATAGTGGGACACAAGGTTGCCAATTCTTGGAATCTTATCACATATGTCTTGAGATCATTCCCCTTCATAGTCAGATGGTAAAATTCGTCTTTCATCTTCTGGACTTCAGTTCGGGGATAATACTTCTTTATCAGCATCTTGAATACACCATGTAAAGTTGATCAGCAATCTTCTATCCCTAAAGGTTGTCAAAAGAATTCACAGGATAGAGCTTCTTCAATTAAAGTACCAGTAGCAAACTTTACCTTGCAGTCTTCGGTACAGTTGCTACGGGAAAACACTAATTCAGTTCGCTCAAACCAGCGGATAAGTCTGACAGCTCCTTCTGTACCTTTGAAGTTGATAGGTTAGCAGCTCATGAACTCTTTGTAGCTACACTTTCTTACTATAAGAGCTTCTCTTTCTTCGGTGTTCCTATCGGTATTGTCAGCATTTGCCATCGTTGCAGCTTGTGCTTCTAGAGCTGCGGAAACACTATCAGCAACTAGTTTCTTGATGGCAGCCTAAGTCATGGCTGGTGCTTCAGATGTTGATGTCCTTTTGGGAGGTATTCTATCAACATAAGACAACACGTAATAAGAATGATATCATAATTTTTTGCTTAAAATGCGTAAGGTTTAAAAATAAACATTGTCACAATAGTGATATCATAGATAATTCATATCAAATAAGTATCTATGATTTATTTAGAAGTCATGGTATGATTCATAATGATGAAGACGGAGATGAAATATAGGACACAGGATGAATATGAAACGGGATCACCATTATATTATAGCATGAACGACTTGCCTTTGTACTATACATAGTCAAAATTTGACAAGTGTTGTTATTTATACCACACATCCCGTGGCTAGGTTCTATCAAAAGCTATAACTAGTATCTAATCTAGTAGTCCGATGGTCCTTCCTGGCTTTTCTTGTGTTCATAGATTGCATTCAGAAGACTTTCCTTGTCTGCTTGGTGACAGACTTAGATTTCTTCGATGATTTATTCTAGATTAGCAATCCTGAAGCGAGCCAGAGCAATCTTGCTGTTATTTCCCATTTGCTTCCTTTGAAGTTTCGCAATTTGAGTACGAGACTCTCAGAGTTCAGCTTCCAGATTGTCAAAATCTTATTATATGATCACCCGGCCATTTCCAAGACCTTCTATTTTGTATTCTATGTGCTCAATGCGGTCGAGAGAGAGTTCATCTAGGTGATTCAAAAAAATAGCAAGAAAAAACAAAGATTGATCTTTGTTTGTGGTTAAAAGTGTTAAAGATTTGTACTTTCGGGCTTAGAACTATCCCTTGCATCATTACTATTGGTTTTAACATCCTTACGTACTTTCAAGAAAGTCTGATGATTATACTGGCTGCGATTTGACTAACTGTAGGTGTGTTCTGACAGCGTTTATGCCTATTGCGTTTTGGCTCTGCTTTTGGTTATTGCGTGTTTGCCTCTGCGTTTTGGGGTATTGCTTTTTTGCCTATTGCGTTTTGGTCATGCGTTTTGTCTATTGCGTTTTGCCTCTGCATTTTGGTTATTGCGTTTTGCCTCTACGTTTTGGTTATTGCGTTTTGCCTATTGCGTTTTGGTCCTGCGTTTTGCCTATTGCGCTTTGGTTCCTACGTTTTGGTTCCTGCGTTTTGGCTTTGCGTTTTAGTTTATTAAAGGTTTCGTTTTGCTCTCCGTTTTGCCTAATTTGAAGCCCTTATAGCTTTTACCTAGGTGAGACTCTGTCCAATTCATTCGTTGACTGCGTTTTGCCTCAAGATTTTACTGCTATTTGCCCTAAGGCATTTCACTGCCTTTTTGGCTAAAGAAGACTGGGTTTTGTCCAATGAAACCTGTTTTGAAACTAATTTCGCCAAAAAATTTTTCGACCTTACCAGCGAAGGTTGATCGTGCATCAGGTGGGTATATTGACCGAATCTGGGAATCTATTAATCAATTGTCTAAGTTAAAACATAACATCAAGACAACAAACTGAAGGACTTTGGACTTTATTTCGGACTACTAGGATAATTAATCAAACTAAACCACAAACAAGAACTTAAAAGACAAACAATCACAACAAACAAACCCTTAACACATTCAATTAAACTCACTCACGGGTTTTTCATTGATTTTGTAAAATCCGTTAAAACTCTTTATCGGTTTTAATCATAGACGTGAAAATCCCGTTAACGACTAATGTGAGTTCAAAACCACAACATCAATCACACAATCCACTTAAGATCCAACTACATCACGAAACCTTTCTTGTTTGTGCATTTTCAACTGTTACATTGACAAGAAACAAATGGTGAGGGACTGAGAAAATCACTATTATTTCAAAGCTTTCAAGAAGTTTTCATAACCCATTCATTCATCATGTCTACTCCAGTTAATACATCCTCAACAAATAGTTAAATGCACAACAATATCATGGCAGTTGGTTCAAAAGATCGTCTACTAATGCTTGGACCAGAAAGATATTCACGATTAGACACGTTTTCAACGGTACATTGACACGAAACCAAATGGTGAGAGGGGACTGAGAAAAACATACTATCAGGTCCCCTAGTGCCATCTACTGTACTAGTTCAAGTTGGGTGCTGCACGGAACGAAATTCCTGCAATACAACAACATACAACAATTGAAACATTAATGAACATGACCTTCCAGAGAACAAAGACACTATTCTGTCTGAAAAGGAAGCATTTTTCTTGCTTTTAAATGGTATTGGAGATGTATCTATTCCACTGTTGATGCTCTGTTAAAACAGCAATGATATGTGATAGCCATTGAAAGGCCTACAACAGGTGAATCATTGAACGTACAAGATGTAAAGACCAGTCTGTCTACGAATTTGGGAAGTTTACTTCTCGATGATGGAGAATCCATGGAGACATATTAACACACAGTTTTACAAACTGATGAATTAAGTTTGACCAGAGGAAAACTTGCAAGTTACTACAATGCAAGTGAATGTTCAATTTCTTCAACAACTTCAACCAGAATGGTCAAGATTTGTGACGGTTGTCAAGCAATCAAAAGAAATAGACACCATCTCATATCACACACTTTTTGACATTCTAAAGCAGTATCAAAATGAAGTTAATGATATCCGTGCTGAGAGAATAGCCAAAAGTGCAAATCCATTAGCACTTCTTGCGGCTGCTCAACCATACTCAGATAATTACTATCAAGCACCAAAACCCAAATAACCAAATCGAAACATCATCTTCCACAAGACTAAGTGCATCTACCAGACACAAAGGCAAAGAGATCTCCAAACCAGTTACACCTCATTCTGAGTCAGTATCTAAAGAAGACAGTGATCATGAACAAGCTTAGAGGGATAAGGACATGCAAAAGAATTGGCACTCCTTGTAAAGATTTCAAAAGGCTCTACAAACCTACCACCACAACCATCGAACTTCTTCAACTCCAGGACAAGACTGAAGATACCACACGCAAGTATAACACTACAATCAGATCATGGCTATTTGGGAATCCAAAGGACAATGACAGTTGATTGGGGCTAAGGAATCTGTAGAAGTCAGGTAAGTGCAACAAAATGGAAACAGTGCCTTTAACTTACAAGGATTTGGCACTATGCAAAGGAATGAGTAAGCCAAAGCGTGTTAAAGACTTCTCGAAATCACAAGGAAAAGAATATGATAGTCAAACAAGTTGATGCACGGTGTTTCCACTGCAAGCTGAGTCAATTGATTGGCTAGTGGACACGGATGAAGAGATTGATGAACATGAATTGGAAAGCACATCACAGTTCATGGAAAAGATTCAGGAGTCCTTACCATAAGATCCAGTTCAACGAACAGCCATTGAAACAGGTACAAAACAATGATGAAGAATATAGTGTTTGTCAATGAAAGACAACATTCTGAGAATAATACGCAGAATGGTGCTGATGAAGCGTGCTGCGCTTGCTAAGTTAATTGCAACCTAAACTCCATTACCTACAGAGGAAAACAAAAAGAATTAAAGCAAAAAAAGAAAGCAACACCCCTCACCCACAATAACAACTCATTCTAATCCAACAAACAATGATTGCTCCTATCAGGTGCTGATTGTTCTGGCTATTAATATAGCCGGGTGATAGTTTTCCTAAAGCCCTTCAAGAACAAACAAAAAGAGCTTGAGAAGTAACAATCATTAAAGACCGCACGAATTGATAAGAAAAACTACAAACAAAGTAAAATTATACACAAGGACTAATCGCACATAAAGACCTATAAATTAAAGAATGAATAAAAAACAAAGCATAAGAAACTTTCAGTACAAAAACAGAAACAAGATAGTAAAAGACAAAAAAACATATCTTATTTAACAAAGGTACACAATTATAAGGTCAACACAAAGAGAAACGTAAGGTCCATTTCAAATTTCAAAAGATAAGGAAGACAAAGAAAATGCAAGATAATTAAATGGACAAACAATTAAAGTTTTTGACGAAATTGTTTATAACTCGTATCCAAGATGCAATCCAGACCATGTCAAATTTTAGCACCCCAAAAGCTCGACATAAACTGGTAGATGCCAACTTAGCTAATGCCAAGGTACCTCAATAAAGCTCAATCAGAACAGCCCTGTTTATATTAGATCCATATGATACTTTCTGATCTTGCAAACAAATTTGGCCCTAATAGGGAATAGACCATGACTCTTGCAATTAGAGTAAGATACAATTAAATAACAGATTAAGGGTTAAACCATATGTTTACACAAAACAGATTAGTCATTATGAAAATTTTTCCAAAGCAACACTCACTGGAGTAACATTTATCAGTTGGAACGGAAAAGAAGTTAGAGAAGAAATAAGGAAAACCGGTTGTTAGAACAAAACCAAACATTGCTAAAAACGTTGCCTTTGTCAACCCGTTTCGAATCATTTGTAAAAGTAGACAAGTTTTTACGACATGACAATTAACCATCAATCAATTTAGATAAATTGTTGAATCAAGCTTGTTTAAACAAACTATGATTTATTTTGGGTGCCACTGCTAAAGATATGGGAAGTTTTGATAAAAACCTTATTAATGCCTCCTTTCCATAAAAAACACAAAATGATAGTTTTCGTTTGAACATGAACTTAAAACATAAATGCATGAAGATTAGGAGTACGTAAATCCCTGAAAAAGAGGTTGATTAACTTGAAATCGTAAAAAGGCTGATATTTTCAAACATATATATCAACTTCTCGGAAGAGTGTGCGTCTAAGGATTTTACATGTTCATATTTGAATTCTCTGTTTGATTTAAATGCTTATGCTGAATTACAATGCATGTATCTTCATAAAGTCAAAGAATGTGAATGTCTTGCACAAAAGCTTTCGAAACAATCTGAATCTGTTAACAAAGAAGTTCATAATAAACTTTTAAAGAGTTTTGTTAAACTTGAAAACTACTCGATTTCTATTGAACTTGCTTTACAACAATGTAAAGAACAAATGAAAAACAAATCAGTTTGCAAAGAAAATGCATCAAAAAGAATTCGAACAAACGTGAACAAGTATCTAAGAAAGAACAGATTTGAAAGCTCAAATGCAAGATAAGAACATAGCCATCAGTGAGTTAAAGAAACTTATTAAGAAATGCAAAGGAAAGTCTGTGGAAACTCAGTTTGATAAACCATCTGTTGTTTGACAACCAAATGCTCAACGGATTCCAAAACCATTAGTTTTAGGAAAACCGACTCCTTTTTCAAATTCTCCTAAAATGAGAAGTTTTCAAACGAATATCGATTACTAAAACTAATGAGTTCGATTGTTTGTTTAAACAAGTCACGGTCAAACAGAGTTTTGCCTCAGAATTAGAAAACAAGCGGAAAGTACTACCAATGGACTTAAACCAGGAATGTATAGAATTGCCACTACCACAAACACAAAACTGGGAACCGCGAGTTGCCTCATGCTTCTATGAATACCTAATCCTCACATGTCTAAATCTTCAGGAGTAAATCAACTGAGAAACTATTTTAGCAGACCACAAGCTTAAGTGCTATCAAGTAATGATAAGTCGTGCAAACAATAGGCAAGTTAGTTTAAAAAGAGGAAGTAGAAGATCATCAATAGGATTACTATATTTCTAAGAAAACAAATGTCAATAACTGCGTGTAATGATAGTTCAAATTCCAAACTTAACTTCGAATGTGAATGCTGTTTGTGCTGAATGTGGAAAATGTGTGTTTAATTCTAATCATGATGCTTGTGTTTCTAGATACTTGAAAGACGTGAACGCTAGAACTAAGAAGCCTAAGGTAGTTCCTATTAGTGCTAGTAAACCTAAGAGAAAAGCGAGCAAATCTGTTGCAACACCCCATAAGAAAACAGTTGCATTAGATACCACTATTCAGAAATCCAAGAGTTACCATAAGGAGTTGTATGAGAATACAAATCAGGAATGCAAATGGTGGATAGCTAAGAGATGTCCATCAATATATAAATGGACACAAAAGCCTCTTAGGACCAAAAAGATATGGATGCCTAAAATCAGGAAAGAGGATGTATCAACAAGTATTAGTCCCACTATAGACATTGTCTCTAGGATTACTAATGTCTTGAAGATATCAAATTCCTTAGGATCCAATTTGTCCAATGTTCCATCGTCCTCTAATTCTCTTGCAGATTGTACAATTTATCTTATTCATTGTTGACTCTGGATGCACAAAGCACATGACGGGCAATCTCAAGCTGTTATGTAATTTTATGGAGAAATTTATGGGTACTGTTTATTTTGGAAATGATCAATTTGCTCCAATTCTTGGTTATGGAGATCTGAATCAAGGAGATGTCACGATCAAACGGGTTTATTACGTCGAAGGCCTCAATCATAATCTTTTCTCGGTTGGTCAATTCTGTGATGCGGATTTAGATGTTGCTTTCAGGAAATCTACTTGTTTTGTGAGATCTTCAGGGAAACGATTTACTAACTGGTAATCGTGAATCCGATCTCTACACAATATCTCTTCAAGAAACAACTTCATCAACTCTAATTTGTTTCATGGCTAAAGCTTCACCAACTCAAGCATGGTTATGGCATCGAAGACTTTCTCATCTTAACTTCGATTACATCACATTACTCTCAAAGAAAGATATTATGGCAGGCTTACCTAAGTTGAAATATGTCAAGGATCAACTTTGTTCATCTTGTGAAATGAGTAAAGCAAAAAGAAGCTTATTTAAGTCAAAAGCTGTTCCAAGTTCCAAAAGAAGGCTGAATTTGCTTCACATGGACTTATGTGGTCCAATGCGGGTTGCAAGCATAAATGGGAAGAAATATATTCTGGTGATTATTGATGACTATTCAAGATATACTTGGACTCTTTTTCTACGATCCAAGGATGAAACACCAGAAGCTCTCAAAGTCTTCTCATGATGATTCAACGCAATCTTCAAGCTCAAGTTATTACTGTCCTTTCTGACAGAGGCACAGAGTTCTTGAACAAGACTGATTCACCCAAATACGTATAGATAACATATAGTATAGTAGGATATAATCAATAATAGTATTGTATAATTAGTATTTTCCGTCGGGTTCTAGAAACGAACTTCTAATCCAAAGTCGTCTCAAAAACCTCCCGGGTCATTTTCCCTCGACGAAGTGTGAATTGAAAATCGGTTAAGTCCGTGATCGCGCGTTTTGACATCCACATCTCATGGAGGGCGAAAACGACCATATCACATCATTAATGACAGAAAATCTTCTCTAAAACACCTTCACATCTTTGGCTGCACTTGTTACCTAAACCAGGAGATGGTGAGAACTTGGATTATAAGACTTTGAACTATAAAAAAAAAAAAAAAAAAAAAAAAGAAAAAGTAAATAAAACAAACAATATAAAATAAAAAAAAAAAAAAAACAAAAAATACAAAAAAAAAATAAATAAAACTAGTCAGTTAAAAAAAAATAATAAATAAATAAAGAAAAAGGGGTTCGTTGCATTTTGTGTGGGATTACTCACTCAGTCAAATGGATATAGTGTCTAAACACGAGAAAAAGGTTGATAGGTGAATCTATCCATCTCAGATTTGATGAGATCAAAAGAGAGGTCAGAGGTCGTCTGTTTGCTATGACACTTCTGGACCTCATTCAACAAAGACAAAATGGCGTCAGATTATGACAACTCTGACCTCGCACCTCAACTACAAAATGTTTCTCCTTCAGCAGATACAATGTTCATCACTTCAGGAGTTGGATCTCTTTTTAGGTCCTATTGTTTGATGTAATTTTTCAATGATGGTACTTCTCGTGTCAACAAGTCTTCTTCTCCACCGACAATTCTATTCAAAAAGACTAATACCTTCAATGCATATTCAACCTCCATCAGAACCATCAACTCCTACAAATTGTTCATGCTGAGGAAAACAACGATAATCAAGCAGAATTTACCAATCCTTTCTGTACACCGGTACAAGAAAATGTAGCCTTCCTCACGAATATTGGTATTCAAATGTGCATACCTTCAATCAACTAAGATTTGTTTACCGATGGACATAAGATCATACCGGTAACTCACAGTTTATGGAAATCCATCCAAGCCAGTGCAGACAAGACGACAACTTGCAATAGATCTTGAAATGTGTATGTTCACACTCACCGTGGAGTTATTTGTTGATCAAAAATACATTAGAAGACTAATGGATGATTTCTGATGGATTTGAAATAATGGGAAGATCTTCATCAGTTTGACAGGAATTACAAGTTGGGTACTCGTTGACAAACCTTTGGCAAAAATACGTAAATCAAGCTAAATGGTTATTGAAAACACAATAGGATGTAAAGGACCAAACTGTAATTGCAACAAAGCATTGACTTGTTAGCAAAGGGTTATGCTCAGGAAGAGGGTATTGATTTTGAAGATCATTTGCTCAGTTGCTCACTTGGTGGATAGTCAGGATTTTTTGTCGCTTATGCTGCACAACAAGTCTTTTCCAATTTATCAGATGGACGTAAAAACGGCATTTCTCTAATGGTATTTAAGGAGGAGGTTTTATGTTGCACAACCAGACGGATTCGTGATCCTGACTCCAGACAAAGTATTTACCGTCTAAGGAAAGCTCTTATATGGATTGAAACAAGATCCGAGACCCTGTCTGATGAAACTCTTAAAATTCCTGATTACCCAAAGGTTTTACTAAGGTTATAACCCGAACCCTATTCACGATAAAATACGGGGAGGGTCCATTCTACTGGTGCAAATTTAACATTGTTGACATTATATTTGGTTTCCACAAACCATTAATTTTCAAAAACGTTTTGAAAATTAATGCCACGGTAGATTTGAGTTGTCCTTAAATGGTGGGGAAATAGAAATTCTTATTTAGGACTTCAGAGATCACCAATCCCCACGCTGGTATTTTTATCATTCAGGAACAAATATATTTAGAGATTCTAAAAAAACATGATATGGAAAAAGGACAAAAGCATTGGTACACCAATGGCTATTGAAACCTAAATTAGTTGCACGACTTGAGTGGTGTGAGTGAAACCCGTCTTGACCAAACTGGATACCATAGCAAATCGGGGTCCACTAATTGTATCTGTCATCTAGTCGACAGCATATAGTGCAAGTGTATGTTATTGTACAAGATTCAAGCAGATCGACTGAAAAACACCTCAAGAAGTTAAAAGGATCTTTTCGATACTTAAGAGGTACCTTTCACATGGGACTCTGGTACGTAAGGGTGCTGGTTGGGATTTGAACTAACGCTTTTTTCAGATGCTGATCATGCCGTTGGCTTTGATCTCGCATAAGCACTTCTAGAGGAACATAGTTATTCTAGGTGATAAGTAGTCAGCCGATGTCAAAGAAGCAGGACTGTACTGCAAATGTATTCGCAGAGGCTGAATACGTGGCTTATCTGCAAGTTGTGATCAAAGTAATGTGGTACCGGACACAGCTTCATGTTTATGGTCTTCAACATTACAAAAATACCGTTGTATTGCGACTCTCAGTTCAAGACCATAAACAATATCATGCAACCCGTGTAGCACTCCCGTCCTACCTATCATACTCGTATCATTTCATCAAAGACAGGTTTCGAAAAAAGGTATAATTGAATAGTACTTTGTCAGAACTGGTTGAGATTTAATACAATTGGTGACATTGTTTACTAAAAGCCCTTCCTGAAAGAAAATGGTTTCAGTATCTGTCCGATGAATTGGTATGAGTGTTTGACTCCAGCAGAATGTGGAGGTTATGTCAAAAATGAATATGCTTGTGCCTCTTCAAACATAACTTGTAACATATTTTTGAAAAAAGAAAAATACAAAAATATAAAACTTCAAAAAGAAAATACAAAATAAAAAAAATCAGAAAATGTTTCAAAAATTTACTCTTCTCGACAGGTCTCTTGGAATCGATAACATTTTACTACCTAGAAATGTTGATTAATATCGTCACGGTGCGTGTTGTAAATGAAGTTCGAACCAGGAGTTACTAATGCTTTCAAATACATGTCTTTTCTAATTTTTCTTTAATGGTTATGTGCAAATATCAGTATGTAACCCGAACTTCAAATAAAGGAAGTCTATCTATAAGATAACTTTTCCTAACAAGAGAAATTAACTTTTCTCGGTCTTGAGTTGTTCTTACAAGCTTCAAAGTTTTGCCGATCAAGAAAAATGGATAGTGTACGAATAAGTACGCTTACCCTTAGAGTTGAAGTGAAAGTCTTCTAACATGATGTATTTTTCAAATTGTTTGAAACACAAATTTCAAGAATTTCTCACTGTCGATTCATAATCTTTAAAAATTGTGTGTAAAACACTCTATCTTTCCAAGGGGGAGTTTTTCGAAAAAAACAGTTTAAGAGTTTGAATACATCATATCACGACATTCTTATGCTATTCAAACCATCCCAAAAGTCTCTTAATAACAAATAAAATAATAATGACAATACATAGAATGATTGTTATAAGAATGACTAAGTGGTTCAACCTCAAATTTCTTATATCAATTTTACAACTTGGTATCATTTTTATTGGTGTCAACATATGTAAAAAATTAAGGGGAGCAAGTGATGTAACAGTTCTAAATAAATCATGTTAAGCTTCAAACATTTTCCCCATGGCCTTATCTAATCGACAAAATTTTAATCACACAGTATTTCATAACTAAGTGACTTTAGAATTTAAATAAGGGAGAAATGTAATTAAAATGTGGAATCTAAAAAATCAAAGGAAGTGTTTTCAGAAAAGGTTTTATGGTTACGATCTTATACCTAACAACATCTTAATTTCACGATGATTCTGAAGTCATAAGGTGGTGGTTTGGTATTTGTCTATGATCCACCCAGCAACGGAACAGGGTTCTACCCATGGATACTCAATAGTTTGAAATAGCAGTCCTTAGGAAATGTTTAGAGATAATTGTGTATAAGGGAAAGTATGACGACTAAGATTGAGCTAACACTGAAATAATCACAACAAGGTGTTAGTAATGACGTCAGCTTGGTAAAGCATTTGAAAGGTTGTTGAAGCAATTAAAAAGAAATGTTATGGATTAAAGGGTCTAAATGAAAGTAGCCCTAACAAACTTAAGCATGGAAAAAATCGGGTCAATACATTGCTTGTCAGAATCACAATGATGATTGCAGACATTGAAAACGTCTCATGGGACTAGTGATGCATTTGAAAGAAAAGATTACAAACAAGTCCAAAATCAAAGTGAGGCCCAATTAAGAAACCAAACTCAAACTGGCTAAAATTCAATTTTACTAAACAAACGTGACCTAGTGTTACAAAATTAACGCAGACCCATACTATTTCTATAATCCAAACGCAGCTAAAAGTTCTATAATCCCAATGAGTGGTTTTTTTTGTAAACAAGATTTATTACAAAATAAGCAAATTTAGCCATAAACAATAAGCAATTTCGAATAAGCCAACACTCAGAATAAGCTATTATTTCAAACAACTAAGGCTACGAGCAAACTAACATTACAAATCCACTTTAATCGAATAAGCTCAAATTAATTTGCTAACGAGATGAATACCAAATAATCAAACAAGAATAAGCAAATAGCATAAGCATAACTAAATAAGTACTAAACTAATCGAATATGCAAGCGAGAACAACAACAAGAACATGTAAACGAATCAATAAGCACTTAAGTTTTTCAAATGATAAGTCGAATAAGCATATAAGCACACCAAAATTGGATCTAGCATTTTAAGCTTATTCTAAATCAAACAAGCTATTCAGAAACGTATAAAATCCAAAATTAAGAACTTCAAATCAAACAAAAATGAAACAAGCATGTTAATAAGCCGGATCTAAGCTTATTAAAGTTTATTAACTTAAAAAATGCTTAAAACATTTGAAATTGAATCGAATGAACTTTGAAAGCTTATAAGAGTTATTTCTTAAGCTTTTAAGAATTTTTGATATTAATAAGCCGAGAGAATAAGCTCAGAAAAACGGATAATACAATAATCTAGCACAAAAAGAAAAGGAAAACGAGAGATTAAGTACCAAATTAGCAAAATAAGATCTTAAATCAATTTTAAAACTTCTTTAATACATCATTAAGTTAAACTTGTGAAATAAGAAAGGTACAATAAACTGGAAATTAAAAATAAGCAGTTACAAGACTAACATAAGCTAAAAAATGCAAAAATTAAACTAAAAGAAACTAATTCCTAATGGAGTCAAAATGAGGGGAGCGTGTGAACATTTATAGGGTGAGAGGGGCTGATCTTGTAACTTATGCTTCCCAATCCGCCTTTTATCACTCGGACTAATCAGAGGCCAGGAAACAGGGGGCGCGGATCAAGATCCGGCCGTTGGCATTGCGACACGTGTCATTTCCATTGCTTCTTTAATACGCATTTATTACTATCCGTTTGATTCTCCTTTTATAACTTTCATGCATCTGAATTGAGAAGTAAGATAAATCAATTTACTTCGCCATGTGTCGCTGTCTGATTTGCCATACCAAATTTAGTGTTGGGTCACGTGGTAAAGTGAGAATTAATTTCTCCACACATGACATGACGTCACGCCTGCATATCTTCTTTACTCATTTTATTAATTGGACTTTTATTGGGCTTTAGCAATAGTGGTCTGGCCCTGCCCATAAAATGGGTTACGGGCTGGTCCAATAAAATTCGAAGGCACCGTTAGACTCGTTTTCTCGTGCTCTTTTTGATCCCGTGTTTGGTTTTTGTCTGGTTTTGTCTTTATTTTTGTCCTTTTCTTGATATCCGTACCCGCACATACACAAACACAAAAACAAGCATAAAGACTTTCTTACGATGATTCAACGCAATCTTCAAGCTCAAGTTATTAGTGTCCGTACTGACAGAGGCACAAAGTTCTTGAACAAGACACTCCATGCTTATTTCAAAGAAGAAGGCATTGAACATCAGACTTCCACTCCTCGAACACCTGAACAGAACGACATTGTCGAAAGACGAAACCGCACTCTTGTTGAGGCTGCTCGAATAATGCTCTCAGCTTTTAAGCTTCCATTATCATTTTGGGCTGAAGCAGTTGCAACCGCATGCTATACTTAGAACATATCAATCATCATATTAACTCATGAAAAGATGGCGTATCACATCATTAATGACAGGAAACCTTCAATAAAACATATTCACATCTTTGGTTGCATTTGTTACATAACTAGAGATAGGGAAAATCTGGATAAGATGAAAGAAAAAGGGGATCCATGTGTCATGGTGGGATATTCTACTCAGTCAAAGGGATATTATGTTTACAACAAGAGAACACGCTTAATAGTTGAGTCCATTCATATCAAGTTTGATGAAATCAAAGAGATGATGTCTGATCACAACAGTTCAGACCTCGCACTACAACGACAAGAAATGTCTGTTGAAAATGTCTCTTCAGGCCTCGTTCCTCAAGGATAAAAGGCGTCAGATTATGACAACTCTGATCCCGTGCCCCCAAGACAAAATGTTGTTCCTACAACAGAGAAGACAGATTCGTCACATCAAGAGTCGGAATTTCTCTTCAGTCCTTTAATTGAAGAATACTACACTCCAGCACACGGTCAAGCTAAGGAAAACAACAATGATCAAGTACCGAATGCATCGTTTCAAGAAGGGGGAGTCCTTTTATTGCCACCAGGAGAAGCTTCTAGGCTCCAAAATCAGTTACACGCTCCTCTCAATCCCTGCCCTTCATTCCACTAATCATTGGATGCTTTCCTAGAGCCGTTGGATCACTTCTTTGCTCACACGGATTGCCAATGTGGCAATCCGTGATTGTGACAGGTTGTGCTTCTTTTGTGAGTATCATAAGTGTAAAAATCCCATCCTTGTGTGTTACTTAGCATCCAACGTGGCATTCCCCTTTGTGGGCTTCAACCAATGGGAGCATTTTGATGACGTTTTACCCTGCCAACGTGTACTTTCACCCTTGAATTACCCAATCATGTGGCCAATTTGTATTTGCCCTATGATATTAACCCTTAGTTAAACCTTGGAGACGATGAACAGTAACAACGAGAATTCCCGCGTAAATTCCTTTTATAAAAGGAATGTTTGACTTTTCCTTTTTTTACCCGGGGCGAAAAAAGTTTGACTTTGGGCTTTTTATAAAAGGAATGGGCCATGGGATGGAATTGGGCCCGGGTTTGGTTTTGGGCTTTGGTTATATAAGGGTTTTAACGGGCTAAGGTTTATGGAAAGTTTTAGCCCGTTTTAGGTTTAGGGTTAAATTTGCAACATTGGAAAACTTGAAGGACTG
Organism: Tanacetum coccineum; assembly: GCA_026074375.1. Taxonomy (NCBI): domain Eukaryota; kingdom Viridiplantae; phylum Streptophyta; class Magnoliopsida; order Asterales; family Asteraceae; genus Tanacetum; species Tanacetum coccineum. The sequence goes on from BQNB010039467.1 coordinate 45,852, forward strand.
ATTTTGGTATTTTGTAATTTTTGTCATTTTGTGGTTTGACTTAGGTTGACCAAAGGTTGACTGAAGTTGAACTTTGATAACATTCTCCTAGCTTTTTGCATGCTCTTCCGTTCCCGTGTTCGTGTTTGCCCGGTTTTAACCATTTTCTTGAGATTTTTGCAATATCCACACCTACACAATCATAAAGACAAAACAAGCAATATTCAAGCATTTTTAGCACAAATTTGTCTTTTTAGGGCCTATTTTGATATAAAATAGATATGTGTTTTCACACATATCAATTTACCTTGTGGTTTTGGCAGACGTTACAGAAAGTGTTTGAGACGCGGTTAGATTTGAGTACTGCTTAACATCCTCAAGCGGATGGATAAAGTGAACGTATAAGTCAGACTTTAGAAGATATAATGAGGGCATGTGTTATCAAATTAGTAGTAGTTATCATTTGAGCATTCGGTGTGCTTCGTTTAAAGATTTATATGGAAGGAAATGTAGGTCGCCTGTTTTATGGGCTGAGATTGGAGAAAGTAGTTTGATTGGACCGGAATTGGTTCAAGAAACGACTGATAAAGTGGTGTTGATAAAAGAGAAGCTCAAATCCGCGAGAGACCGTCAAAAGAGCTATGCCGATAATAGACGCAAATCGTTAGAGTTTGAGGTAGGAGATCGGTTATGTTAAAAGTGTCGCCTTGTAAGGGTGTGGTTGGTTTTGGGAAGAAAGGAAAGTTAGCACCGAGGTATGTAGAACCGTTTGAGATCCTTGAAAGGATTGGCTCTATAGCTTATAGGTTGAGGTTTCTCGAGGAGTTGAGTAGTGTACATGACACATTCCATGTGTTGAAAAAAAATGTGTTTGGCGGATGCTATTCTGCATGTGCCATTGTATGAGATCAAGGTTGACAAAACTCTTCATTTTGTTAAGGAACTTGTTAAGAATAGTGACCGTGAAATTAAGAGGTTAAAATATAGTATAATGGTGGTAGTTAAGGTCCATTTGGGCTCGAAGCGAGGTCTTTAGGACTTCAGATAAACTAAGTATCCACACGTGTTCGTTGAGCAAGGGATCATTGGGAGTTTTAGTTAAAGTTAGGTACGTAAGGTTTCTTGTAGACCTTAGTATGCCCTTAGATGTTTTTGTGTAGTTTTGGTTAAAGTTATTTTATGAATAAACTCGAAGTCGAGCTGATTCTTCAAAAACGTTAGGCTTTGTAACAACTTATAACTTGGTTTCAAGACAGTTCTTGTTTGATGAGTTGCGAGATCGGGTTGTAAATGACGTTGTTACGCAACTTAAGATTTTTGACGAGTCTCCTCGATGACGGGCGAGGTTCAGGTAGTTGGATGTTTATTTTTGTTTGGAGCGGTTATGCTGATATGCGTACCCTTTTGTAGGCAGGCAAAGTGGTTAGCAGTAAGATATCTTGTGAAAGTTAGTTGGAATTCAAAGTGTAACTTTGAGTTAACATGGGTATGGGAGGACTACTTGAAAGATAAGTATCCTCGATTAATTGTTTGGTAATGATAGAGTTGAACCTTTTGGTTAAATCTCGGGACGAGATTTCCTAAAGGAGGGGATACTGTGACAACCATGACTTGAGCATGTTAGTCAAACTATTAGTGTTGACTTATGTATCTATTGCAATGAATGGGTAATGTGATTATATGTGTTTATATGGATTATGTGAGAAATTGGTAGTCAATCTATTTAGTGTGATCATCTCAATGAGATTGGAATGGTGATGAGATTGGTTAAATTCATTTCATTCACTTTTGGTGACAAGGAAATATTTTTTGTGGTTTAAGCGTTTTAGTGATTTATCGTGTAAGTATTTTTACGTATACGTATTTATGTGTTAGTAAAATTAGCTATGAACAGGCTTTAGTGGTTAGAATAAGAAAGAAATGAAATTCCTATTTTTGGAAAGTTAGGTTTAATAAAAATGAAAAGTTATTTATTTTTAAAGGTTTAGTAAAGTGCGTTTATGCAAAAAGGTATGCGCAAATAAGCTTAGGTTTTTGTAGAAAATTAAGGTAATACAAGTAATTAGTTAATTAAAAAAAGGGGGCCATAGTTCGGCTGGTTTAGGGATAAAAAGAAAAAAAAGGAAATAAAACCCAATTGTATTAGGACTCTAATTAGGAATCTATAAATACCAAACAAATATAACCCTAAAACACTTTTTCTTCCCCTTTTGTGA
>BQNB010039468.1:1842-14288 GCA_026074375.1 Tanacetum coccineum
TATTTTTTTATCTGAATGCGTCGGTACTTTTGTAACATTTTTTTCTCCCTATTTTGTGCCAACAATTTAAAAAAAAAAAAAAAAAAAAACTAATTGGGCCGGCCCAATTTTTTGGACTAAATTTTTTGGGCTTTTTTTTGGCCAGCACTGTAGCACTGTAGCCACAGTGCTTAAAATCTAAAATCAATAAAACAAGAATTTTTTAAGTTAAAAAAAATAACAAACTAAAAGAAAAAAAATAAAACGTCTGAAAAAAGTTTTGAAAAAATAACAAACAAGAATTTTACAAGAATTATAATTATAAATATACACAATGAGTGACAAATTCACTGTCGTTTTGACAGTGGGTCACTTTGCTACAGTAACGGCCTTCTATTTTGGGTCAGCCCGATTTTGGTTTTTTTTTTTTTTTTAATTGTTTTTTTTTGTTTTTTTTAAATTTGTATGCACAAAGTAGGAGGAAAAAAAATATTACAAAAGTTCTGATTTATTCAGATAAAAAAAATACCCGCGGAAACATCTTCGATGCCTAATAACTTTAAAATAATCGATATGGTCACAAACGTACAACCCATTATATTAAAAAAAAACCATATAGCAAAAAAAACAACACTTTAAACATGAGGCCCAACACATAAGCCATATAAAAAAAATTATTACTAATATACACATTTGTCGACAAACTAGCCTAAAATTCACATAAAATGTGGCTCAAAATCTGGCCCAAGTAAAAAAAATACAAAACGGTCCCTCAACTTTTAACTATTTACGATTTTCTTACACAAAAAATCCCGTAAAAAAATTAACAAAAAAAACACGTCAAGTTTTTATTGTTCACAACTTTTTTACATTCATCGGCCCAAAAAACAGATATCGAACCGTCCCAAAAAAAGAAAATATTCGGGAAAAAATTAACCCGTCCCAACGCAAAAAAAATATTCCCGAATCATACAAAAAAAGAAAATATCCGGGAAAAAATTAGCCAAAAAAAATTGGCCCAAAGTAAAAAAAAATACAAAACGGACCCTCACCTTTTAACTATTTACGATTTTCTTACACAAAAATTCCCGTAAAAAAATTTACAAAACCGTCCCAAAAAAAGAAAATATTCGGGAAAAAATTAGCCCCGCCGCAACGCGCGGGTTCTTTTGCTTGTTATGATTATAATTCGGTATTTCAAGATCTCAAAAACGGACGAAAAGATCCTTATAAGTTGTGTCTGCTAGTTGAATAAAGCGTAAAGCCCGTCGGGTTGGGTCCGTTTAGTATTTAGGGTTCGTTTGTTGGTTTCTCTACTGTATTAAACAATATTTGTATTTAGATTTTAATACAGTTTTGCAATAGTAAGGTTTTAACTTTGCTACAGTCACATTGCAACTATACAATTTTATATATTAATAAGGAGATTTTTCCCCGAGGCGCTTTAATGAAAGGCTTTATGTGCCGAAAACCCGTTCCGGACACGTTTATCCTGGGTTAAAATAATATTTTCCGTACAATTTAATAATACTATCCACATTTTTTTACTTCATTTTTGAAACTGTACACGTGCCTCATGACTCCATGAGTCACACTTCCACCACAAATCTACTCCCACCACTGAAACTATTCCCCAACACACAGATCCACCGCCTCGGTGATCCGATCACCACCACCGCAAATAAATTCGGGCATGACAAAGATGATCTACAAACCAAAAACGGCAGATGGTTTCTCTTCAATCTTTTCATCTACAAAAAAAATCCATTTGTTGCTTCAAATTGCAGGTACAAGGTTTATTTTTTGATTTAGGGGAAAATTTTAATTTTAATTATACCTTATTTTATGTTTTTGGTGGTTTCGTGTTTTTTGTTTTAGGAAACTATATGAGTTGAGATTTTGAGACCGGACGAAGAAAAAAAAAAGATCTTCAAGCGAGTTTAAAGTGGGTCGAGTAAGACTAAACTACCACTTTTTTATGCATGTTCATGTGCTTTGTAGAGTTAATTGTGTCCCTCCACCCCCCAGTACCCCCACAATATGATGTCAGATTGATTAGGTAATGAAATCAAACTTTTAATTAGGGTTTTCGCATACTTTGGGAGTTTTGCTAACTTCGGGTTTTTTTATACATTTTAGGCTTTCTTATAAATTTTTATGTTTTTTTGTAGTTAGGCTGTTAAGGATACTTTTTTTGAGCTAACGGGGTTGCTTACAGTGAAACAATAAGTTGTTTGAAGTTGCTTATTAAAAATCAGTTTGAACAAACAAAGGGTAAATAAGTAGTTTTGGTTAGCAATCCGAAACACCCCTATATGGTGCAAATATTCCGGTTCTTTGTTTTTTATTATAAAGATTATTTGATTTATGAGTGAATTTGATATTTTGCAGTATTCGCGCAACCATTGATGCACAAAAATGGCGTTTCTTTTGCCCAAGATACTATAAGGTATTTTAATTGATTATGTATTTGAATTCATAAGCTCCTAGTCTTATAACGTAGTTATTTGTGAGATGTGTTTCGAGGTTGTTAGTTTCAGTTGAGTTAAAAACATTTAGCAACTCATACTGTCGGGTTGTTTAACAAAAAAGTAGTCAACATATGTTACCCGATCAAATGTGAAACTAAAAAGTGTGTTTGAATGGGTTTTTTTTATCAGTTTGACGAGTTTAATTAGTTTGGGTGAAGTAGAGGTTTATGGGTTACTTGATGAAATGAGAAAATAAAAAGTGGATTTCTATAGGTTTTCGAAAAGTTGTTAGGAAGTCAGTTGACATACCGGGTTTAGTGGCAGAATGTAGTCGTAAATCACACTGTTCTCTAATTATTGGTTCTCATTCCCCTCTATCTTACAGTAACAATACAATCAGACCACATAAGATTACTAAACTTCGCTTCTATTAATAAAAACGTCCACTATTATTTAAAACGACAAGCTATTGAAAAGTATAAAGTCCCATTTCAAGACCTGCAAATCTTTCTTCTTTTAGACTCTTCGTTTCATTGTTACCCTTTTATTCAATGAACTGTGCAAAGATGGCTCGTGTGCGGACTGTCTCATCGGCTCCAAGCCTGCAGGCGCTTCGACACGTTCGCAGTGCAACCTGTTAAGCTCTGTAGACGAAGCAAGGGAGTTTAAAGTAACTCAAGAACAATAACTTAATAACATCCATACCATGCCATGTTAAGGCTTAACATTGTGATATCATCTTATTAGCTGTTTTGATCTATTACTTATTGCTCATAAGAGGGAAATTAAGCTTTTATGCGTTGTCTAATGTAGTTTAGAGATTAGGCCCCTCCCCAGATCCCTATTTGTTGCTCACTTTTACGGCGCTTTACAGCATGTTGTCCTTTTATCACGATCTACCCTACATCAAGTTCCAGCGCGAAGGTGTATCCTAACTAGAGCGGTTAAATTTGTGTTTCCCCAACACTGATTATCCCGTCTTGGTAAGGATTTGCAGATGAGAGTGCAGCTAATACATTAAACTAAGACATTGCGTACTAGACACGGTTGTTGTTATGGTCCAGTTCTCAGACACGTCGACATATGTTCAGAAGTTGCTATTCTTGATGCATCCTATTTCTAATATTTGGAGGCGCAGGACTACCGATCGAGCCGCTCCGTAGAAAAATCAAAATCAGACACATCGACATAGTTAAGTTGCTTCTTGATGCCTATTCTAATATTGGAAAAATATACCCGAAAACAATGATGAACGTGTGGTTGATATGGCAGCAGGAATGGGTTGATGGAGAAGAGTAATTTTCAAAGTTTCTCCAACAAGGTTATAAATATTGCAATATTCAGGGAAGCATCCTTTAAATCTTCTACTTGAATGATACATAACACACATTTATTTCTTTCTTATATATGTTTCAGGCTCCTGGAAAAAGTGTGTTATCTGCTTTTTTGGAGTAGCAACTCCTTAGACTGAGGTGCCTACGCTTTGTCATTTTCTTCAAAAAAATTAATCAATCGAATCATTAGTTCATTACCTTTTAACAAATTTGTTTCTGTTAAACATTGACAGAAATCCAAAGGAAATCATCGAGCTTGATTTGCTAGAGATAATTTAGAAAGCGGGTCCAGGTGCATATGTATCCTCTGCTAAGCTAGCAGCTCAACTGCCCAAAGTGGAAAATCCAGTTGCACCAGTTATGCTCAACAGAATATGCCGTCTGTTGGCAAGCTACTCAATTCTCACTTGCAAACTCAACTAGGGTGAAACCAGTGTGTAAATATTTGGTTAAGGATGGAGATGGTGTCTCAAATGCACCTCTGTTGCTCATGAACCAGGATAAGATTCTTATGGAGAGCTGGTATGTAATCATAATTATCTTTCTACTTCCCATAGTCGTCTATTTCATTATCTATTATATGTTCGCTTATTTGCAGGTGGAGCTTCTGATACGTATGGCTAATGGAATATTCTTAAAAGTTGTGATGACTTTGCTTGTGGAGCAGTTAACTCATGCTAAACAGGACCATTATTCGGAAACTAGAATACGTTATGCAAGTTAGAAAACATTGCCCAGTTAATAACAATATTTATCTTAGACCTGAAAATTATTACACTAATGATTTCAGACAAGAATTTTATATGGGATTCTTTTATGCAATTTGTCAACAGATATCAAATTGGGTGGGTTTAAGGAATTTGAGTTAACGGAACTTCGAGCGGCTACAAATCGGTTTAGTAGGGAATTAAACGTTTCAGAAAGTGGTGAAAAGGTTCCTAATATGGTGTGCATTGGAAAACTAAAGAATAATAAAGACGTAGTTATTAAGCGGTTTCCGAAGTTATCTTGGCCTGAACCGCAACAATTTGTGGTATTCTATACTTGCGTTTACGTATTCATCGGCCGGTGACAGGTATTCAGGCTGCGGGCGACATGTTTGACAATAGATTTTTAAACGAGCTTCCAAACACAGCTGATAAGTTGTTCTCATAATTTATACCATTTGTTTTTTTTGGCTCTTTACAATTTTGCTTTCAAACGTGTACTTCTGATGTGTCACATATCTTTTTTATCAGAATCCGGACAACACCCCTCATGACCAAATCGCTTTCTTCGTCGACATGCTCCGAGTTCTTGATACGCTTTAGAGGCGAAAAAGGATCGAGTATTAACAAAAGACGCGTGGAGAGCACAAAAGATTGTGAAAATGAATCCAGAGTATGAGATGTTATGGAACGGTTAGAAATTAGTTTCATACACGATCATAACATTATTAAAAATTTTATTAACAAAAAAATCAAAAAATACTATTCGTATCAAGGATTTGTGTTTGGTTACTTTTGCTTAAATTTTAACGTCGCCATTTGAGATATATATTAACTGCATGCTTATTATTGTTTTTTAATACTAACATATGTTTGTTGTGCATATAGAAAATGGCGAAATCACGAAACGAGGGACGCTGAAGATACCCGGGCTTAGTCACACGAGGCTTGAGACGATTGACACGAAGATGAAATGCGATACATAATTGGGTAAGCTCATTTAAAAGTCTTAGGAACATAATCATTTTTATGTTCTCTGATTACAACTTTAAAAGATTTGGCGGTGTTGGATTAGATGAAAGGGAACGATTGTTATCTGATTCCTGTTGCGTTTTTCAGGTGTCGTGGATATCTGGTGATGTGCAGAACAACCAAATTGACCAGAACGCCTCTCACATGGCTTCTGCCCCTCGGTTTCACCGAGCGGTTATTCGTAAGCCGCCTGAATGCGTCGACATCGTTACAACAGACTCTAGAGCAAAATTTGTGGTGGGCTTTTGCGTACAATATTGTAAGTTATACTGCTCAACGATTTCAGCAAAAGGTGGCAATTTTTATCCTTTTACAGCAATTTTTATCCTTTTACTTATGAGCGTATCAGTTCCGCCAATGGCAAATTTCTAGCTGGTCAAAACGGATAAGATAAAAGAGTTGCTTAAAAGAGAATGGGTCATACTAAGTAGATAGAAGCAATGGTCAATGAGGAATATAACAAACTTCCTTTTTGCTTTTTTGTACTGCGTTTGCGTCTGTGAAACGCAAATGAAACGTAAATGGTTACTCATGTTTATAAATTTGAGGATTGTTGCAAACTTAATTTTTGACTAAAATTTTAATTCTTTAATATGTTTTGCAGGGTGCAGGACGGATATGGAATGGAAGTCTCTGAAATTGAGGCGAAAAAAGGCGGCTACGCAAGTGAGGTGTGATCCGTTTTATCTTAAATGTTAATTACTTATATCTATTCATTGGATCACATTAAAGTAAGCACTATGAACAACAAATAGGTGACCTTTACTGAACAATGCATGTTAATCTATTAAGGGTGCTCATAATAATAGACATAGCCAAACAAAGCTTTGTGATTTCACTCTCATCTGCTCATTTCATATATGCATCAGATGTGCCCTTTGAAACTGATAGTGGAACTTGAACATTTCAAATATGCGGTCTACTAGATAGGTTTGATGAAGGGTAAAAAACTGCCCGTGTACACTTCACAACTCAGACACTCTTTTTAAATTGTTGTAGGAAATTATAATGTTCATTTGTTATATGAAAAAAAATTAATTGTTAACCGAAAGTTGTCAGTTAGGAATCTATTTTTTCTTAGATGGGCTCCAAAGTTAAAAAAGCTCTCATAGCAGAAAGCGTTCTGGATTCACTTCACTATTGGTGCAAACGAGTAAAATAAAGATCAAAAACACTTTGCTTAGTTGCCACAAAGTCCACATGTCCACTCAGGTCAACTATAGACGAAGAGGATGAAGAGATTACAGTGGCATCAGGGACATTATCCCAGTCATCTCCCACTGGTACACTTAATAACTTTCGTTCAGGATATCTGAATATTTGTCAAATAGCATGAGTCATGTACCGACAAATCACGACATCGAAAAAGATAAAGAAAGTAAAGTTGAAACTCTTGAAGATTTGTTCTAGAAGAAATGAAGCGGTTAATTTATTATCAATGTAGAGAAATAAAAACATGTTGTGGTATCCGTAGCTTATTAGACATCATGCCTATAGTTTACATGTAGCATGGACAATATTCCAATACTTCATAATCTGTAACGGCATTTGAATTTATTAGTTACAAATTTTCAAGACAGAATTTTACATACAGGTGGAAGGTTTTAAAAGGTTGGTACTTATATGCATTAAAGTACACTTTTAGTATCATCACATAACTAAAGTGACCCCCGGCACAATCTCTAATGTTCGTCGCAACGAAAACGGAAAACCTCGCGCTCCGCAGCGAAGCGCGGGTTAAAAACCTTGTTTTAAAATAAAAATCAAAGTTTGACCTTGTTACTTTTTATTAATCTTGCAAATAGAGGTGGCAATTTGTGCCCAAAAACTTAAAAACAAACTTCTATGAGCTAATTTGTAAAAGATTTGGTCACATTTGGCCCCATCTTATTTTGGAATGGGCATGTATGGCTTATTTAAATGTTAAATGAGCATTAGGGCAAATATAAATGACGTTTTAGGTTTGAGGGTTTTTTTCGTCGTTTGAGTCTTTTCTAAAGTGATTCTTATAACATGATCCCGTTTAGCCCGTGCCCGTTTAATCCCACGTCCATTTGGCCTGTGCCCGTTTAAGCCCGTGGCTATTTGGATTTGTGGCCCAAACCCGCCCGACCCGCCCTTTTTGCCACCTCTACTTGCGAATTAAAAAATCTTAGTAACACCCCATATATCTTTCACCTTGCGAATATAAGGAAAAAAAGACATAAAACCCGTAAAGGGTTTATGGCGAATTATGAACGAATCATGGTTCCATATGCAAATGTCGTATGTTTCATCCTTTGTTCATACTACAATCATGTTAATTAGTTGAATTAGAGTTTTTTTTTCGAATTGAGGTTTTCTTTCTCGAATTAAGGTTAGTTTTGATAATTTGGGGTTTTTACTAGGGTTTTTCGAATATAAGTTCTTTTAGTGGGCTTTTTTTCAATTAGGGTTAGTTTGATCATTTGGGGGTTTGTCTAATTTGGGGTTATTCCTTTTTATTTACTACACAATTTCTCTTTTTTTATAATTATGGATTATGAAGTATGAATTATAAATTATGATTGATGATTTTTTTTAATTATGATTGCTAGCACATATAAACAAATTGTAAACAGCTAAACATAATAATTAAGACTAAAATTTGTATTGTTTTGAAAATATATGAAACTTTGACCAAAACCAAAGTTGGTATATTTAAGAATACATGTTTTGGACATTGGCTCAACATTGAACTTAAAAGAATAACCAACTTTTGATGCATATGACACTTGCTAGTAAAGTGGATAGTGTTGCAAATGAGCTGTCATTTGATATATTAGGCAATTAGATTCACTTTAGACGTTAAGAGTTTTGTCTATCTATTGCATTAAGTTTTGGTAGGAGTATACATATGAATGAGTGGGTTAGGAACATGAACGATAACCCATTTAGAAATAGGATGTTTCTTGACATTCCAACACAAGTGTCGGTTAAAGTAAAGGACTTTTTGAAATATTTTTGATTATATGCATAAGGGTGCACTTGTTTTGGAAGACCGTGATGCAGTTAAGATATGTCTTTTGGTGTCGTTAGATATAGGATTTATGGGCCACCAGTTTACACGCGTGGTGTCTGATCATAGGTTGAAGTTGGTTGCACATATGGATTGTTGGAACTTTTTTCTTGTGGATCGTTTATCTGGCAGTATACATATTCACTACTAAGAGATGATATAGTTGAGCGCAAACAACTTCATGATGACAAGCGCCAGCAGGGGAAATAGATATGATACACGTTGACTGGTTTTACCTTTGGGCTTCTATGATAACTTTTACTTCTATGTTAAAAAAGTAATGTTTTATGATATTATTTTAAGTTCTTTTTTGATGTCATATTTCATAGATATATAGATATGAATATTGGAGGTCATCCCAGCTATAAAAAATTATTCCTTCAAACATCCACCGGATAAATTTTTTGAAGGTTATGGGTTGGAGGGTAATGCAACCGTTTAATTGGTTGAGATGTTCGTTGTTTGCTGGTGATAATTTACCCCCTCCCCCTCCCGACCCTTACCCCTACTAAAGCTGTGAGTGAAACAAACTGGTGGAAGGCTTCTTCCCAGTATTTTAGAGATATAGAGGTTCAAAGTGAGCAAGTGCTAAAGAAGAATAAAGAAAACGTATCTCGTGGTGCATCACAACCATCACTTAGACTACATAAGTATGACGAAGACCGACTCTGCCCCTGTACATGAGTATCCACTCTTTCCCAAGCACCTCCTTTATGCACACGTGTTTTTACAGTTTGCTTGTCGAATTTCATGGCAAAACTAAGTTTTAAAGTGAAAGAAGAAAATGAAAAGAGCTTAAATTAGCAAGAAATAACAATCAAGCAAAATATAACGTTTTATCCTAAATCTGCAAAACAAACTTGCAAGATTTTCATAATGTAACATGATTTATTCGAACATTGCAAAAAATTTAGAAAAATCGCAATGTTTGACCTTGCTAATTTTCTAAAAACTAGCAAGGTCAAACCTTGCGATTTTTCTATAAAAAATCGCAAGTTTTGACTTAGCAAGGCCAAACCTTGCGAGATTTCTAAAAATCCGCAAGTTTTTGCAAATCTTACTTGTTTTGTAGATATTATTTATAAAGGCTTTTTGGATAAATAAAATGAGTATTTGATGATGTGTGTTTATAAAATTAGTTATTTTAGTCATTTTTTTCTTTCAATGATTGGTATATTATATCTCGTATCATTGTGTTTAGTTGTTAGGGTGAAGGGTGCATCTTTCGCAAAACTTAAATACCTAATGTGAAACACAAAATCACCACACTCTTCCTTTCGGAAAAATAATTCCTTTATGTTTTTCTAGACTCAAGTCTCGTGCTATTTAGAGAGAGAGAGACTTCTCTTTATTAGCTGACTAATAGTTGGCCTAAACCTAATTGTGGGTTTGGGTTGATTAGGTTTAGGGTTTGCATTGCTTGTTCATTAATCCATGTATTTGTTGTAAATACATTGGCGGTCTTCATTATATAACACACAAAAACACAATAAATAATATCTTTATTTTCTATTTTACATGGTATCATAGCTTTAGGTAAGATCCGCCAGCAAAATTTGCTATCCTTCGGTCACCGGCTACTTGCCGGTGATCAGGAAGGATCTCGTTACTTTTGCTTGATTGTTTTTGTTTAATTAAGATTTTGTTTTTCATATTCAATGCATAAACTAACAAAACCCTAGCCATCCTAACACATCCCATATTATGTTGATATAACCATCAATCAACAAAATTTGTCTCTTCAACATTACTCTTTGTTCTACCACCGGAGATCATTGTCGTTTTTCGAAAATAGTTGGTTGCAAAATTGTTGCTCCTACATAAAGGCAAAGAAAGCCATGACGTAAAAAACGTCACGCAAAGGAGGAAGCCATAAATAATAAACAACTTTGTTGCCAAATAAAATTATGTTTCTGCTAAAAACAATAAAGAAGATGATAGAAGAAAAGAAGAAGTGACTTTCAACATATGTTCCAGTTTATCCGTTTGAATATCTGTTGTTCAAACTGCGGAAGAGTATTAGATGACTATTTGTTGGTCGAAACCTAAGTGTGGGTTTGGGTCTTTAGGGTTTGCATTGCTTGTTCATTAAGCCATGTATTTGTTATAAATACATAGAAGATCTTCATTATGTAACACACAAAAACACAATCACTAATATCTCTATTTGTTATTTTACACTCTTTATTGGAAAGAGAAAGTATTGTATTGGTTATTTGATTGTATGTGTGGGTATTTGGGGATATTTTTAAAGAGAAGTGATTTGCATACTCACATATTTGATTAGGATATTTCAAAACATGCAATAAACAATTGTACTGTAAATACAAACTGCTTTAATTGTTTGTACATTGAGTGTCCTAATCAAATTTGTGAGTGTGTCAATCACTTTCCATTTTTAATGGATAAAAAGTAGAGAAAAAAATTATGGAGAAGAGAAAATATGTTGCAATGGTTGAAGGAAAGTTAAAAAAATAACAAAATAAACTGTCTTTTAATGATGTAGAGCTGATGTGGTGAGAGAAAAACTCACAACCGCACCCTCCAGACTTAGGGCCGAGCATAATAGAACGTCAACCGGACTGGACCGTACCGAACATATTTCAGTCTGGTCCTCGTCCGTCCTTTCTTTCATATTCGGTCTTCGGTCCGGTCCAGTTCGGTCTTGAACAAAACCGGTCATTATGCTTTGTTGGACCAGACTGGACCGAAGACCGACCTGGACATGGATCGAACATTTCGGTCCCGTGTTTTGAGACAAATCGGTTTTTGGTCCGGTTCGGTCTTGGTCGGTCTGGTTTAGTTTCCGGACCGGGATCAACCTGTCCACACTTACACAGGTTTGTTCCACAGGGCATTCGTCAGCATACCTACGGCCTAGAAAATATTCTCAACCACGGATACAAAATCATTTAGAACCACTGAAAATATATATTTTCTTTTGAGGTGAGTTATTTTGCATAATAGTTTCTCTCTACATACCAAGGGACAAATCTAGACCATCCATTTCATTAGATTAAAAAGATAAGATTTAAGATTAAAAAAACATGCAGGGACCAAAAGTGTAAATTTACTAAAACTCACACTAACAACTCCCTCATTATTTGTAGAGTTGGCAAATCTTGCCCAAATTGCAATTAATTACCCTTTTTGACATTTTGTATTTTTTTTACGTTTTTACGTTCTTTTATGTTTTTTTTTACTTTTTTTACGTTTTTGTACGTTTTCGTCCACTTTCGCACGTTTTCGTACGCTTTCGCATGTTTTCGTCTGTTTTCGCGCGTTTTCGTTCCTTTTTAGACGCTCTCGCACATTTTCTTATGTTCTCGCACGATTTCTTACGTTTTCGCACATTTTCGTCCGTTTTCATACGTTTTCGTCTGTTCTCACACTTTTTTTCTGTATTCGTTCGCTTTTGCATGTTTTCTTTCGTTTTCTCACGTTTTCGTCCGTTTTTGGACATTTTCTTATGCTTTCGTCCGCATTTGCTCGTTTTCGTCGGCTTTCGCGCGTTTTCGTCTGTTTTCGCACGTTTTCGCGCGTTTTTGTCTGTTTTTAGACGTTCTCGCACGTTTTCTTATGTACTCGCACGCTTTCTTATGTTTTCTTTCGTTTTCACACGTTTTCAAACGTTTTCGTCAGTTTTTTTGAAATTTTCTTATGTTTTCACACCTTTTCTTCCGTTTTCATACGTTTTCGCACGCTTTCGTCCGCATTCGCATGTTTTCGTCCGCTTTCGCGTGTTTTCTTAGGTTTTCACGCGTTTTAGCCAGATTTCGCCCGTTTTCGTCTGTGTTCAAACGTATTTGGCCGTTTTGAGATGTTTTTGGCAGTTATCAATCGGCTGCTTCTGTTTTCATACGTTATCTATCAATGATATTATACC
>BQNB010039468.1:14865-48045 GCA_026074375.1 Tanacetum coccineum
AACTCTTAATTTAATTTGTGTAATGATTTAGCAACATGCAATATAATTTTCTTAACACACTTTTCTTGTATAACTTCATATATGGATCTATGATTTCATGTTATTTCATGTTTCATGCATGCATACTTTAAAAATTAAGAAGGAAAGGAAAGAGTTAATAATATACCGACTACGGGAATCGATCTAGGTATGAAAAGAACACGTAACCACCACTGGATCACGAACCAAAAGATCGAAAAACTCCTCCTTCTTCCTTGTGGGTGCCGCCGGTTTGTAGAATAGAATAGGGTTTCTTATTATTTTTTTTTTAACAATTTAAATGAGGTAAAAAAACCTAGTTCCTTGTAGTTATAATTAGGACCTTGGGCTTGGGCTCTTAAAATTTTAAACATGGGCCTTTTCTTTTTTCTTGTGTCTTGCCGAATTACTCATAAGCCCAAAGGAAATTGTTTAGTTTTTATTTTCCCATCGTATTTTGTATCTTCGTGTGTTCATGATTCATAGATTTTAATTTCGTGTGATAACTTGTCATGATATTAAATTCATAGGTTTTCTTGTCGTGATTTTATTGTTTATTAAAATTTTAAATTTCATGGTATTTTCATGTGGGTTTTACAGATGATCTGTGTAATTATTTCCAAAGTCAAGAACGAATTACACGAACTCGCCGTCTACTTAGTATTCCGTTAAGGCAACGCATAAGTAAGGTAGTATGAATACTATTATAAGGCCCCCAAGGGTATACTAAGTGCATGTGAAATATATTAAGAGTGGATCAACCATATTAGGGGGCAAGGTAGTATGAAGACTATTACTCGATGGTATCCTTTCTACACAATCATGTTTTCCTAGACATATCAACAATGATGCAGACAAAAGCTGGTTTTCTAAGACCTAACATGTACATCCATTACAAGAAGTAACATCACTAAGATCTACATTCTAGGTTTCATACAATCATAAATAAACACAATAGGAGGTTTAGCCAAGCATGTTAAAGATAAAACAAGAACATAGATGAATCAAACAACACATAGACATGTTGAATGATTAAATAAACCTTACTTGATTAAAACATGAGTTGGAGGAAGTACAACAGGGTTTTTAGGCCTTAAAATCGTCCCTAACAGCTGATAAACAAACTAGGGTTCGTACCCTCTTTTTATTCTAAAGTTACATACTCAAAACCTTAAATTCGTGTTTGTATATATAGGAAAAACGTTGTGATGGCGTCGCGTTTTAGTCGTGACGTCGTCATGAAAGAGAATATTCTTGATAATGGGCTGGGTCGTGATCTCTGATGCCATCGTGGAAAGTGTGACGCCGTTGTGGATGCGTCGTGGTGGCGTCACATAGGAACTGTGACACCGTCTCCAGCTGCTGAGAACATAATCTTGAGAAATGTTAGTATAGGTCCGTAGTCTTGTCCGTTTCTTCTCCAAATGAGCCCAAGTTACGTGTAATTCTTCCAAATGCCCTCTATATGAGAAATACCTGAAAAGGAACGATTAAGTACCTATTTTGGGCATAAATGCATGATTTAGGGGGTTAAACGACCCCGGAAAAGTGTATAAAATGATACCTCATCAAATACCCCTACACTTGGGATTTGCTTGTCCTCAAGAAAACAGGCTTTTCTACCTAGACAATAACAATATAAGGGGTCATTTTACCTACTCTTTAAATGTATTTTACAACACAACCTTCTAGACCTCGTAATTTAAAAGCACGGAAAGTATATACTAGCACCTCACATAAGTGTTTGGGATTCTCTCTTTCACTCGGGTGTATAATAAATTATAATATATATGGGAAACGGAAAATCAACACTCATTTCCTGTCATAACATATAAATTACCATAGGCTTGGTAAAGGATCAAACCTCCACCGCTTGGTGCAAGCATTATTCATTACTATCTAAGAGGTCTTTTAAAGGGTTGTGGGGTGTAGGTGTAAGATAACATATAATGGAAACGGAAACAGATGGGATACATTTAGGTGGCTTTGGGTGAATTTGGTGTGGAAGGGTTAGCTAATTATTTACACGAATACACTTTGGTTTGGTTGCCAAGCCAAGACTCGGACGAAGATCTACAAACTCTACATAACTCTACATCAATCTCTTTCTTTTTCTTTTCTCATTTTTTTAATAACATAATACATCACATGGGGTTTATAACACATACCCCTACACTTGAGCTTTTTACATGCTCGATATTTAATCTAACTAATGACCTGATTTGAGGTGGATCAAAATAACATGGAGATCATTTAACAAACATATGGGGGTATTGACTTAACTTTTCTTCCCCATTCTTCCGCGAAATAAATACTACCATGAATCCCAATCGTCCTAAAACTGTATTTACAAGGATAAGGACTTAGCAACCGTGTATGCAATAATTAACTTGGCTTAAAACATAATAATGTACTAAAGGTGAGTACATACAAGTTAGGCTAAGGCTATTTGGGTGTAACGATCAGTTTAAGGGTGACAATGCTCTTCATTAATAATCTGGAATCCACCAGAAAATTATGAGAACCATGAAAAAGGATAGGCTCAGAGGGTTGTACTAGGGGTATCCTACACTAAAGGTGAGTGCATGGCAAGGGTGTGGGATAGTTATATGATCGATGTGACCATCATAACAATTACAGGTTTAGAACATGGGCTAGTCCTAGTGCCTCTTATCAAGCAAATCCTAATACTTACTATGCGGTCTCGGGATGCATCACAAAAACAAGTTCAAGAATTTAATATACTACCGGTACACTCATATAATTTTACTAACACCAGACATTCCAGAAAAGGCGATAAAAGGCGACAAAACCACGCATACACATCTGTAACGACGAAATAGACACACATGATTGCTCACGAAACAACCTTAACTCGAACAAGCTAAGGTATAATATCCTAAGGGCGAACCTCACCACGTACACATCCGTAACGACGGAATAGACACATGTGACTGCTCACTCCTTAACTCGAGAAAGCTAAAGGTATAAACTATCTTGGGTATCAATAATAGATACCCGAATTCCTAAAGATCTAAAGGCGAACCTCACATTTTTGGAGTGGAATTCTAAGGCTAATTGTACTAGTCATATAAATTCCTATCTATGAGACGCTATTAATACTCGGTATTCGTCGGTATGTGTCATAAAAACTTTTAAATTTGGGTAAAAATGACCTCTTTTGCTATGTTTCGATATATTACCCATCATTTTAAGGACAAAGCAAATGGTAAATGAAAGAATAGTTTCTAAGGCTTATTTCCTCCTACACTTAAGTTGAACATTGTCCCTAATGTTCTATAGAAGTACCCGTAAAAACGAATAAAGGGAAAAAAAACAAGAAAAAGAAGCTAGTACTCCCATGGTTTGCTCAATAATGGAGAAGAAACATGTGACAACTAGTTAAATCGTCCTCCAAGAATCATCCAATGAAACTTCCTAAGAATTTCCAAGCTTCTTCTCATCAAATATAACCTGTAATCAAAGATAAAGACAACTACACCAAGCGTAAAATATGCGATAAGCCAATATACAATGTGAATTTAGAGTTTGACACGATAAAGCAGTAAAGATAGGATGAGAGAATTGTTAAACTCATTAGGTTTTGCAGGTTTATAACACAAGAATACATATATTAAATGTTATGCAAGTTATATTTTCAAAAATAATTAAAAACTTTAAGTTTTCGGGACCTAGGCGTTAGACGCCGTCAGGGTTTTCGTGACCCCTTCACAGGTATCGTGGTGACGGCGTCGCGTGTTAATCGTGACGCCGTCTCCAAAGTCTGTGAAAATGAAATTTTTGTTTTTGATGAAAAATTTCCTGCACTTGATTCTATAAGTTAATTCCTGTACAAATGGCTGCATAAAACCTGAGATTTAACAATTCAATCATATGACTCGAAACGGACGCGAATTAATCTAGACAATTTATTTAACATGTTTGAATTTGGCTCATAAGCCGGATAAATTCCCCTACACTTATTGTTTGCAAAATACCTTTGATTAAAATTAAGACGAGGTTAAAGACAAGCAAAGCATGATTACAAGATAGTTCAAACATAGTAAAACAAACGGTAAAGAATTAAAACACATATGACACTCCTAATTTACGGTAAAAGTAAATTAGGTTGCCTCCCAAGAAGCGCTTTTCTTTATTAACGAGTCTTGTAGCTAGACTCGAAGTCACACGTCCTTACATGACTTCTCCTTCATCATCCATTCCAGTTACATATTAAGGGCCTAACTCTAAACATTCCTTGTAGAACCCTAATATCTTACTCATTACATAGTCAACTCCTCTTCTTTTGTCCTCCTCGTTCCTAAGATAGACCGATTTTGTGTGTTCCTTTTCTAGGTCTGACAACGAGTTGTATTGTTCTATCTTATGAGGCATTTTATAGGCAACTTCATCATTTTCGTTGGTGAACCTAACTACTCCTTCGGGTAGGTCGTGAGTCATGTTGGATATTTCAATAAAAGGCCTCCCTAGTACTACTTGTGACAACCTAGGGTTTATGATTAAGCTAATATCCTCGACAATCATGAAGTCTACCACATAGGTGAAGTTTCCTATGAAAACATGCATTCCTTTAATCCTTCATGTGAAATTACTAATTCCTCCCTTCGCATTTTCCCTAGGGTCAAGTTTTCTTCTCATGATCTAATTATACATCATTCGGGTCATGATACTAAGAGGGGAGTTAAGGTTAATGTAGGCTTTTTCCACATGCACATGCCTAATGTTGCATGGTATCTTGAGGTTCGATGGGCATCCTTCTATAATGATGGGGTTCCGTAGAAATATTGAAGGGATTAGGCCACACATGAGGTATTTGTGATACGCGAGTTCACTCCTAGTCAGGAACGTGTCAAAATACTCCACTTCTTGCACTCCTGCTTCAAGTCCCTCCTTGTGGGAATTATCATCCTTTGGAATTATCTCGATAAACATCACGTCGCCATCTTCTTCTTTGGTGTAAACGAGTTTAGCATTGGGTGATGGGGGAACCAATCCGAGCGATTCGAAGAGTGGATTGAATTTGAGGAATTTTTTGGTGACGAATGAAATTGATGGATCAGGTAGTGTAGAAGAGTCGGGATGGTTTTCCGGGCTGCCCCTCTCTTCTTCCTCGTTCTCTTCGGTTCTGTCGTGGGAATCACTTTGTTGCTTGGGATGGATTGTGATGGCATTGATCAAACTGTGAATTTGGTTTGAGCATTGCGGGTCCATTATTGGGTAAGAACGAGCAGACGAAACTGGATGAGTCCCCAGTTTCGGGTCTTAACCATATCGCTAGGTAATGTGCCCGCTATTTAATCGGTGATGGCCTTCAACACTGTGTCGATTTTGTTGGTTATCTCACCTTGTTGTCGTTTGAAATTGGCTTCAAACTTGGACAACCTAGCGTCTTGAGATGCCATGAACTCGAAAACCAGTCCTTCTATATTCGATTGGTTGTTAAAATTTTGAGGACGGTTGTTGAAGGAATGGTTCGGGATCCAACCGTGGGGTTGGAACCGGTTAGGTGGTTTTGAAAAATTATTTTGGGAATTTTGGGGTTGTCTCCACCTAAGGTTTAGGTGACTTATCCATGACAGATTGCAGGTGTCACCAAGATTGTTTTGCTCAAGCTTAAAAGTATACCACTTACCTCCCGGTTCATCGGTACGCGAGGATGCTTATTCAACAAAGGCTTGTTCGGGATCTTCCATGCAATACTGAGTGTCGTGGGGACCACTGCAGATCTCCATGAGGTAGTGATTTTGTTCACTTGGGTAGGTTGTGTCGGAGCAAGATGAGCTTCCATCAAGTGTTGGACTTGAGTTTCGAGCTCGATTAGACGACGGTCAGATGTACTCGGGACATCTTAAGGCAAAGCGATTGCCTTAACCGGCTTAGCGAAATCCATTGGGTCGTTCCAACTTTCGTTGTCATAGAGGGCAAGATCCTCTAATAATGCCCAGGATTCTTCGGCGTTGAGGTCACGAAGCTTATCACTGGCCGATTGGTCAATGGTTCGTCTTGTGACGGGATAGACATGGTCATAAAAAATCTGGACTTGGAGCCAAAGGTTTATTCCTTGATGAGGGACTTTTTGGAGTAAGTCCTTGAAATGAGTCCATGCTTTGGATAGAGATTCTACATGATGTTGTTGGAACATCAAGATATCGTTGTGGAGTTTTGCGGTCCTTCCCAGTAGAAAGAATTGAGCAAGGAATCAGGCAGTAAGATCCTCCCATGTGGTGATGGATCCTACTGGAAGACGTTCAAGCCAATTGCTAGCTTGATCGCGTAGGGGTGATGGATCCTGATGGATCCTCCCATGTGGTGATGGATCCCAGGTGGTTGACGAGAATTTGTTACGAAACAGATAACACAAAGAAAAGATAGACTATAAGAAAGCTAATATGTGGAAATTAAATCTTACTTGAAAGGATTCAAGCAAGTAGAACTAAGCTAAACTATGATCAATACCTAACTATTCCCCAGGCGGCGACGCCAAAAACTTGATGCGGTCGTCGTTAGACTTCTACACGAAGTTTTACAACTCCCTAGGCAGAGCACCTAATCGTTGTAGTAGTAGTATAGGCAAGACTCGGGGGGTTGTTATCGTTCACTCGAGGAATAGGTTGGGAAGGCTTGATCACGGTCTAACAGAATTCTAAGGGTTGAGGGAAGATTCTTTTTGTGTTTTTATATTTTATGAAAGCAGGTAAAATCATATATTGGAGAGGTTGGTTGGTTTTAGCTATTAAACTAAATATAAATCTACGCTACTGGTGATAACAATATAATAAAAGACTGTGTTTATTTAATCATGTATTACTCCCTAGATTGCTTCTCCTAGTGTTGTTGCCTTGTCACACTTGTGATGATCTGTGTAATTATTTCCTAAGTCATGAACGAATTACACGAACCCGCCGTCTACTTAGTATTCTGTGGTCTATCATGTGGAGTAGGAGTCAGTATCATTCTGCGAGCTGAGATCTCGCTGGGAAGAGGATAGTCCGTAGTTTGTGTCACGCTCAGATTCACTCTGCGTACTAGTCTCAGACTCACTAGAGTCCATGACTCGTCTAAGAGGTGTGTAATGAGTTGCGTGAGAGATAGTGATATGTGATTAGTGTCGCGCGAAGTCTAGTTGCTGCTAGACTGTAGAACTATTGCTAGTACCTGAGAAGCACTATTAAGCTATAACTTTCTCGGTTTTGCATAAGCACGGCACCCAAACCCTTATGCGAAGCATCACAATAAACAATGAAGTTTTCTGATCCTTTAGGCAAGGCCAGAATAGGTGCGCTACACAGCTTTTGTTTAATCAGTTGAAATGCGGCCTTCCTCCTTTTCTCCCCAGTCGAACTTCACATTCTTTAAGTCAGCTTAGCTATCATATTAGGATGCACGCGGTGCTGGTGAGAATGTGACGCATCGAAAGCCTTCAAATGAAGAAGTGTGAGCGCAGATTCTGTAGATGAAAGTGTATATACACGAGCGCTTGTGATCATAAGATCTCCTGTTCGTGAATCTCTTGGAGAAATCACGTATCACTACGCGAGAAGGCAGATTTGTGATAGGTGTGTCGAGTGACTCCATATATGGTGGATGAATCCTGGTGACTCGATCTTTGCAGGTCTACATGGATGCCTTTAGCTGTGATAGGAGTACACTGTTCGATGAAATTATACTTTTGGAATCAAAATTTACACTTGGTGGATTTTGCGTACAACTACTACTTTTTATGTAGCTCTAAAATTAGTTTGAGTTGTCTTCAAGCTCTTTCCTTGTTCCGTAAGAAATTAGTATATCAATCGATAAAGACCTATTACAACTTATCCAAATAAGGTTTACCCCACCGGTTCTTGATGGTCAATAAATACTGGCAGGTGATTTGTTAACCCAAAAGCATCAATTGAAATTCACTAATGCCCATATACGCGTCCTACAACGTGGTCTTCTTGGGAATTCTTTTTCACGAACTTCTCATAACTGTTGGTAACTTGTATAAAATTGATTTTCGTGTAGACACTCGACCATTGAAGTGATTAGAACAAGTATCTCGATCCTAGGAGTGGAAACGGTTCGTTACCGTTAGCTTGTTCAGCTCACGATAATTGATTGCTCATACACGAATGATCCTCTTTCTCTTGACCAACAAGCTGGGGATCCCCAGGTGAAGAGCCTGGGTATTATAAATCCTTTGTTCTCCGGATAGTTCTTGATGTTTGTTTCCCCAGTTCTTTACATTTCTGATAGTGCCTAATCGATAAGCGCCGAGCTATAAGCTGCTTCACTGGTACTATTTCAATTTGGAATTCTACTTGCTCGCATGTTGGTGAGAATACCCGGCAAGTCTTTAGAAATACTTCAGGTAAGTCTCTCGGCAATGACTAGTCTCAAGTCGCTCTTCTCCTTCCGACTTGTCTTAGGCTTCCTTTGTGTGATGTGTACCATAAAAGACCGTCACATCACTTTGACTAGATACTCTTGTGCTTTAGTGCACGAAATGATATTTCAGTCGTGTTCTTCTCTTTTGGTTGTTTCTGTTTCCTTGATAAGATTAAACATTTTTCTTCCGAAAGGAATCGCAAATCTTTCTCGTCATAGATGTTCTCACCCCATTGATGCTTTTTTAACCAATCCATTCCGTATAATGGCGTCAAAACTCACCAAGTAGGACCCGGCAATCAAGTCAGATGTTAAAGGGTGGTTCATGAGTTTAGAGTGACAACCACGTACTTATGGTTGTTAAGTCCTATGGATTTTCCCTATTCAGATATTTTACATCCATAATGACTTTCTAACATAGTGGGGTAGTTAATCAAGGCACTAAAGGTATTAGATACAAAGCTCCTATCCGCACCCTTTTAGTGCGAACACAAAATTTTTAGTCGACGGTTGTTCGAGAAGAGGAAAACGTTACCCGTGATGACGTTTAGAGTCTGGGAGAGCATCTTTTCTCCTAAAGAATAATCTCTTCTTGAGCTGTGCCATTCCCGTTGCCATTCACGGTTCTTCAGTTTTGGACACTCTCTCCTCATATGCCCGGTGTTACCACATTCATTGCAGTACTCCAAGCCTTTGAATTTATGTTGTTGTTGTCTATTGTTGTTGTTGGTATTGCCCAGAAAATCAGTGGTAGCATGGCGCCTTAACTCTCTTGAATTTTCACACTTGGGTGCACATTGCCCAGTGTAATGGTAGTTGCACTTGATGCACAAAGGTAGGTCTCCAGTATAGACCTTCTTTTTGCCAGGACCAGCAGTGTATGCCCTAGCTACATTTTGCTTCTTGTGGTGTTGTTGTTGGTGATGGTTTCTTGACGAATCATCAGCCTTTCTTTTGTTGTCATTCTGTCTTTCCGCATAGGTTGCAAGTTTCTGATCCATCAAGTCGTTAGCCAACTCGATAGCAAAATCAAGAGTCTTAGGTCTTGAAAACATGACATTCCCGTGAATGTTATCGGGAAGTCCACCGATATACTTATCAATCTTCGCGGTTTCATCAGCAAGAAATTTGGTGCACATCAGAAGGCTATTCATTGGATACGCTTAATATCTAAGTGTAAGTTTGCACATCGTTTCCCCTGACCTTAAGATTCCATAGTTCAATTTCAAGCTTCTTGATTTCACCATTTGACAATATTTGTCCGTAAATTTCTTTTTGAAAGTCCCCCAAGTTGTAGCATAGGCAGCATCATGACCTAAGGTTCTCACATGACCATTCCACCAGGTTAGTGCAGCACCTAGCAGAGTGCAAGTAGCAAACTTCACTTGATTTTCAATGGCACAACCGCTAATGTGGAATACTGATTCCATCTTTTCGATCCATTGAGACAAGCCCACAATGCCTTCAGTTCCTTTAAAAATTTACTTTTTTTTTTTTCTTCTTTGAAGTCGGGGTAGGAACAGACACGTACACAGGTTGCATCTTGTCATATGAGTCTTCACCACACCGAATTGTGGCTTACACCATCTGCCGTCTGTGGGTAGAGTTTCTTTGGATTGCCTGATCGATCATAGCTTGAATGGATTCTGGAGTAATGAGGTCGTTCTTGGTTCATTTGTCTTGTTACAGGCATATTTCTAATAATGATCATAAGAATATAATGTTAAGTCGAGGTATAATCACAATGTCGATACAAATGGATATGATAATAATAATACACCACAACACATGGAAAATGAATAAAAATGAAGATCAACCCCCCATAATAACTACACCACAACACTATGGAAAAAAAAATAACATGAAATCAACCATAACATCATACGTTAATATTTCATAACATAATGTCGAATCATACATGATTTGTTGGGATACAAAATGACCACAATGATCTTAGTACAGAAAATGAAAATACTTCCTAGAGCCTATTAGCTGGGATTTACCCATAAAGCTTAATAGACTATCCAAGATAGCTAGAAATGAAAAGTACAACTAACAGCTACTACCGGTGTCTTCCACCGTATCAATCCGAGCTCTAGCCTCTAGCACATGGGTACGCATGATCTGTCTGATAGCATCATCCTCAGCTCTTTGGCGCTGCCACTCCATATGAGTCATGTGAGTCTCCAATGTCTCAAGTCGCACCAACAATGCCCTGTTCTGAGCGTCGGACCTAAGGTAAGCCTGGCGTACCTCCTGTAACTCTGTCTCATAAGCAGTCCTCTGACCTCTCACTACGTCAACCTCAAGTCTAATGTCTCCGCGGTCAGTCCGTGCATCAAGAAGCTGTATATAGAAGTCTTCATTTTCCCGTTTGCGAGCCTGTACCTGGTAGCTGACCCTCAAGTTAACTTCCTCAATGGAAGTCATCATCCTATGCTCATAAACCTGTAAAGCTCTAGCATAACCAACATCCTTTACTCTGTTAGCAGCTCTAGTAATAGTCTGAGCATCATGACCAGGACTGCGAACCAAACCCTGTCCTGTTCCAACAGCATCAACAAAGTCATACTGACCTCTAGATGTTCTAGCAACAACAGTAGTAGAACTCTCTGTTATATCACAACCAGGTGGGGGAGCAGTAAGTACAGATCTCCTCCGAGGTGGCATATCCTCCTCGGGGATGTCATCTCTCATACGAATCATGGCTGTCCTATGACCCAATGGTGCCTGATCATAGGTAGGGTTGATGGGAGGTGGTGATGGAAATGAAGGTGATCCAGCAACAAAAGCATCAATAAGTGTCTGGGTAGAAACGGCCATAGGTGGCTGAGGTCTAACAGTTATCCTTGCTTCACGGCGTCCAGGTGATGGTGGTGTAGCAACAGTCTCATCCTCCTCAAATGGTTCAGTCTCATCAGAATCCTCAAAGGGCTCATCCTCTTTAGCTTCCTCATCCTCAGACTCATGCTCCTCACTAGGATCCTCCTCGGGATCCTCGTCATCCTCCTCGCCATCCTCAGGCTCATCTGGATAATCAATAGAATCCGAGTCAGCCAGGAATCCATGTAACTCATCATGGTGCTCTGGGTGCTCTGGAACATACAGTGGTACATGCTCGTCCAATTCCATAGGGTCCGGTACATAAGCAGGTGACAGTGGGTTGCTTGCCCGTGTTGAGCGACCTCCTCATATGGGTCCACATTCGGGATCTCGCCAGCATTTACGAGTGGAATACCCCATGTTGATGGCTCGTTTGAACCAGAAGATACTGATGTATAGGTAATAGTGGATGAGGCGTCGTCGGAAGACATGGTAAATCTGTAATCATAATATCAACTTGTATAAGTATATTATATAATACCATTGGTAATATACGTAATGTATTATAAACACGTATATAACTTATGTAAGCACTTAGTATAATCAACTAACGCTAAAATGATGTATGGCATGTAAGCATGTATGCTAAATGCAACTAGGTAATGTACGTCCCTTTGAAAAAAAAAACTTTTAAATGACACAATGTTGAAAACGGTTATAGACCAAGTAAAAACGTTTGACCTGGTTCTCTATAACCTTGGCTCTGATACCAATCTGTAACACCCCCAAAATGGGTCGCAGCGAAATATGATGTTTCGGGGGCATTACTTCATAGATCAATAGCACAAGGTATAAGAACGACCATTATAAGGGTCATTTAAAATCTGATACATTGGATTTCATAAATGGTTCATTACAAAAAGCTCATGGGCTTAACTTGTTTATCTTGGAAAAGTAAAGATTTAACAACATAACAATGTTCCAAAATGTAATGATAAGATCGGTGTTTTCGCAGTTCATCACATGCCCACGATAGATCCTTATGACATGTGGTATTTTATAAAATCATAAAATATGTGCCTTAAAATTCGAATTCAAACAGACCCTCTTTGATATTTTCTCAAAATGTGTTTAAAAGTTGTTTTTATAACTTTTAGTTTAACCACTATTAATTACAAGTCCATTACAACCCTTATATCACATGTCTTTCACACTAGGGTCCTAGTCCACGATTCGTCCAAAGTTTTTTCCAAGAATCACAAGACCATATGTTTACCATTACCTTATTTGTCCAATAAACTTATTATGTGAACTTTTGATTTACTAGTTTATATATATACTTTTATACATAAACCACAAGTGTACAATTTTTATACTTCCATCATAACATGATAATAACAACCCTATATTATATGTAAAATTGTATAAAACCATGATCACAAGTAAAAGTCTATTTTACATGTTATTAAGCATCCTAAATGGTGATTTGCTACATAGAACTTATATATGCATAAAATCATAAATGTAAAGGTATTAAGAGTTTTAGATAACCTTAATATGATGTGTAGTGATGAACAAAGTGATCTAAACCCTCTTTTAGAAACCAAACCCTAGCTTACAACCCTTGAAAACCCTAATTTTTCAATAAAACCCTAACTTGAACCTTCTTTCTTTAACACTTATAAATGTTTAACCAATCCTTGTAAACACCTTAGGTTACCTTAGATATCATGTAGGAATGTGTGTAAATGTTTGAAATAAATTTTGTATGGATGGTTTATGTTAAGGGTTTTGAGCCGTGGCTATGTATAGAGAAAATGAGAGTGTTTTGTGTTTTTCACCTTTAGAAATGAAAGTGTGCGTGTATTTCTTCTAGTTGTTATCTTATATATCCCAAGACTTAGTCAAGGAACATGTAGAGGAAATCTAGGAAGTCTTTGGTCTTGGTCCATTTCACTATTTGAGTTAGTAAGAAGAAATATCTACTTATTCCCTAAATGAGACATCATCCCATGAAAATAAGTAAGTGTGATGAAATTTGATAATATCTTTGGTTCCTATCTATTGAATCCGGCCATGTATGCATATACGTGATGATATTTAGTAAATTTTGGGTATTTGGTACAATTGTGGGTATTTGTTGAAGCGTAGAAAAGTTTTGGTGGTTCCGGGAATGCCTAAACGTATTTTATCGCGAAACGTAAACACTTTACGCAACCAATAAAAATAAAATGAACAAAGTTAATAATTATCCTCAAAATAATTACTTAACACTTGCTTGATGTAAACATTTAATTGTTTGATGCCCGTTTACATTGAACGATAATTTTTAGCTTACGCGATTTAACTTAACGTTTTCAATTTAAAAGCAAACACGTACAATACCAAAAATAAATAGTGAATTTATTGATGACGTACAATGTCCCTAAAACACAGGGTGTTATATATTTGAAAATTTTACTCAGATGACTATTTAGCTTTCTTGTACAGAAAGAGTTGAGCATGTTGGAAACATTGGATTTTAACTTACTAATTAGTCTTATGCATATCTATTTTTAGTATTTGAATATAAGAACTGAAAGCAATTGTATTAAAATAATGAATTGACATACCTCATATGATCGTTTTCATTTATACTACTATGTTCTATATTTGCATGTTTAATCCTTGAACAATTTTATTATTCTAAATTGTCCATTGTCAATTAGCAATATAGGAATATTGCTAAATTAAGGCAAATGTGAGTATTTGGTATACATTTTGAATCTGTGGATTGCCCTCACCAAACTCATATGTTATTCACACGAGATACATATTGGACAACCCCAACCTTCGAATATTTACTTTTGGATTCTTGTCATGAGTAAGATATCGAAAATGGTTAAAATAAGTCATCCTTAGACTTAGAGATACAAACAAGTTCTGTATGTGTGGATATCACTTTTTAATTATAAGTCAAACGTTATCCTGAAAAAGGTAGTTATAAAGACTATTCTTTAAAGTGATGTGAAGCAGCATCCACAACACTTGTAGTCAATAAAGAATTTGTTCCTCCAATTTCCTAATTGCAGAAAGATACCATTGGGCCCTCTCCAGAATTAATCAGATGATTGTGTGGCCGCACCCAAAGAGTAATTCAAGATGATTCTTGATTACGTTTGGTAGAAATAAATTAACTTCTATAACGAGAAAATGGTTAAACTATATGGAATGTGTTAAGGTTAACAATCATGGTTTAAAACAAATATCTTACAACAGGATGATTAATAGACGTAATACATAACCATTATACTGAGAGTTTTTCTTGAAACTACAACTCAGGTATTTCTGGTTTATAACAATAGAGTGTTGCTAGACGTTTTCATTGTTGGTATAAATGTAGAATGCTGCTCCAACTCCCAAGTGGGAGTTGTTGGGATGTGGTAGTCGGATACGTATGTTATACAACTAGAAAGTCTGAGGCCTATTTGGAGGCTATTTACGTTAGACTCGAAGAGTACGTTTATTAACATTTTAATATATATATATATATATATATATATATATATATATATATTAAACGTTATTTATTTATTATTAAAGGTTTAATATGCTTCACGAAATGATTTTAAATAACCGTTAGTTACCGTTATGATTTTATAACTAACTTAACGAGTGTTTAAATATAAACCGAAGGGACCAAAATTGACAAAACCCGAACCCCGTGGGACCCTTATGGAGGCCGGCCCCTAGGAGGTTCTAGAAGGGGTTTTGGATCAAGTTTGGAATTGATATGTGATAAAAAAAATTATGAATTGTGATTAACTAAAGAATTATTTGTTTCCTAATTTATTTACAACTAGGATTGAGGTGCTATATAAACATCTCATTCCTCTGCTCCTATGATTTGACTCAATCCCATCACAATCATAACAGACGACACATATTGATCCCTAAATAATTCTTACGTTTGAATGCATGGGACAAAAACCTAAACCTATACCTACGGCATTAAAACACAGAATATATCCACGCATGATACTATGCAAACCATGGCACGCATGCATAGTTACATGCATGATAACTTTTAATGCATGCATACTGTTTCTTATTGTGTTCGACGATCAGTACATATCCCTAGGGGATTTGATCGTGTGATGTCAAGATCCAAAACAAGAACACCGTGTTCAGTTGTTTATTCGTGAAGTAACGACTAGCATGGTAGCGTGCTTGTTAGACATGTTGTGTGAGCAACCATAGAGGTAGTAATTTAATCACTAAAGGTTTCAAGATCAAGATTATCGTTTATTGACTTTTGTCATTAAACATAAAGGTTAGTATTACTTACTTTATTTGTGTGTTAATTTTTAATATCAAACTAGATCCATCCGCTGCGTATTCGTAGTAAATGGTTTACTAGTTTTTAAAATCCCCACACTTCACATAATTACTAATGATATCTGATGGTAATTCAACAATGTCTTAAAGCAATTAGGTTAGAATGCATCAGGTGATATTCAGCATCCTTGGTCCATGACTAATTCTCGTTAGCAACTGTATTTATCTTATATTCAACAGCAGATTCAAGGCACTGATAATACAAATTCTATAGGCCAACATTTTTAGTGCAAAACAATTGAATCGATGAATTGAGCTGTCTTAAGAAGATATAATATTTTATGCTTTCAACACATTCATGAACCATGATTGAAAGAGACACATGCAAAATCTCCAATTTTGTACAATTGATATGTGTTTCCATTAGTATAGATTCTAGCTTTACAAAGCTGACTTGGTTCCATGTAAAGTGTAATGATGGATGAGTTGCATCTACCAATAACATTCAAAAATTAACATGTGATCAGGTATACTATCAGACTATTTAACCTTTTTTTTTTCTTGCAGCATATACATCCAATTCATTATTAGATAAAAAGTAAATTTATTACTAATATTTATAGTTCAACCATTTTACTTATTATCTACTCATCTATTCTGTGTAGTAAAAAGTATGAAAATTGGTTTAACCTATTTTGTTGAAATCTGGAACTTGTCTTTTTTATATTTAAATTTGACTTCACAATCAACATGCAATGTTTTGTATCAATATTAGCTTATGTAGGATTCCTAGTGTTTTTCTATGTTCTAGTATTAGTCGAATAGGTTAGGTTATCGATTATTGCTTTCCTTGCAAGGCAAGGAAAGCCGAGTCTAGAGGGCATGTGTCGGCTAGATTGGTGTCCAAGTCTAGGTCGGCCAAGCTCTTTATTTTCCTTCTTGTGTAGCCGACGTCAAAGTCCCATGAGGATTGGAATTTACCCTCTCATTTCCTATATATAGAGTTGAGAAGGTGAGACGAATTTTATTTCATTCTTTCCATACTTGATCAATCATTCTGTTAAGGGTTAAATCTTGCGAGGGATCTTCTTTTTGTCTACATATATACTTGTGTGTGTGCTAGATTTCTTTCTCTCGGCTATTCCGTTGCTAGTTCTTGCGTTGTTGATAGCGTCTAATTACGAACATAATAGATACTATTTGTGATACGGATGGTTATACTTTGCTTGGATAGGTGGCATGTAAATTTCCTGTGAAGTTCAAGTTGAAGTTTGATATACATTCTGATCAAACCTACATTCTCGTTTTGTAAAGGCGGAAGCAAAAAGAATCATCAGTGAACTGATTTTAAACAAGACATCTAAGGAAGATCAAAGTTGAAGTGATACTTGTCTAGTTGTCTTGAGCATTGTTGGTGGAAGTGTGAGGATGTGTTTGAGGGACTAAACTTACTTCCATAATCAAATGCTAAACTATGTACTTGAGGGACCAAACTGATGTTTTAATTAAATATTTAAATGCTAAAAGTATTGAACTACACGCTTTTAAGCATATACTTCAATTTTTAGAACAAAATATATTAGTCATACATGTCCATACTTTTTATCAAAAAAACTGCAATACAATGGTTTTGTAAAAGCTTCTGATGGATCACTTGTTTTCTTTACCATAGAAGTTGTATCATTTTCGGCCACTCATCCTATGTACAAAAATTAAGCAAACTTTATTCTGCTCGACAACTGCAGTTTCTCATTTTAAAGACGTGATACTGATAATAATTAGGACCCGAAATCACACTGAATAACTTAATTAACACCTTGGTCAAATGTTATATATCTTTGGCAACTTTGTAACTACCATCATTGTTTATATTTAACATATTGCCATTCTTGAAGCTTGATCTTTTGAACAAACTCATCATGCTCCAAGCTTTTGAAATATTCAGAAAAAAGGGATTGAAGAAGCAGGTTTTTAGCCGTGTTGTTGTATAGGACTTGCATGCTAAGCCACTCATGACTTGACCGTTTGTAAGACTAATGGATACAAGTACCGTTTTTTTTTTTTTGAACAGCTATTTGTATTATTAGAAGCAATCTAGCAAGAAGCTAGAAGCAAAGAAACAAGCAATTTACGTTGAGTTATACAAGTACCGTTGTAGTCCATTCTTATGAACCAATGATACAATTATATTCACAGTGAAACCCTTAATGCGACTCAGATTTGCCATCGATAACCAAGGAGAACATGAGAATATCCCAAAAAGTTGAAGAGTACTTGTTTTTAAATGTTGATGTCAGCAGAAAAATGAATCCATGTCACTTTCATAACTTGAACGAGAGTAGGTCTCATACTGCAACAATGCTCATCATCATAAAACATATAAAAGAAACTTGGTAAACGTAATAGAAAAGAAAGAAGTACAGCTACTCTCCGTCAAAACCTCTAACGGACCGAAAGATTAACACAATCCAGGAAGGGCCGTCACACTGAATTTCCATGTAGCTTAGATTATGATCTTCGCAAAGGCATCTTGGATGTCACGCACAAAACTATTAGGATCCATACATAACTAATATATACCTAGACTGGATGTTCAAAAATAGAACAAATGATTAATGTCTTTGCAAAGTATATTATTTAGATAGTATATATATATATAACTTATTTAAATAAATTAAAATACAAGGTCAAAAGATTCAAGTAACAATTTGGCGACTCTCAACCTGATTGACCCCACTCACTGTGTATGACCTGTTTCATGTGTAACTAAGTTTTTCTTTGACCCATTTGACGAACTGGAGTTAAAAAGATAAACCAAATTGACCTAATTTCATGTATATGGGTCGAAATTGTCCCCTTTAAATATATAATGCATATGGGTCGAAATGTATAATGGCAATCAAGAAGATGAGAGTAAAGTAGTAAGAAAGCTAGGTTAGCTGTTGTATTTGAGATCTCAGTTGACTACCTTCTTTAGAAGCCACTGAATAAGCGATGACAGGTCTAGTAACTCCACATGCTCGTACAGTACATATGAATGTTTGTGCATTCCATATGTACATCCATGAGCGTATTAACCTAGCAAGCAGTGGAAGGTGGTGAATGATTTCAAGGGGTTCAGCATCAGCCAACATCATCAGGAACTCAGATATACCCCTTGCAAGAAGATTGATTACTTTATTACTAGATTAGTGGCCAAGAGGAAACTATTAGTGAAATTAGCACAATATCTTAGCATAATATTGTGGTCTTCAGGTGAGTTAGTAGATTCGTTCAATCATGTGAGTATGAATAACATTCAAACTTTTACCCAATAAAATCTTAGCGGGTGAAAATACCCATAATGAGCGTTAACTTTAAGATATTATATCCCAAGCTTCTCTTTACAAGCTCCAACAAAACAAGGTTTGCCAAAAATATGAATGCCCGCTTGATAATATGATTCGAGTTTACATATTTTACACCTGAAATGCGTACTGAGCATGCTCACCAATTTGTAGGAATTCCAACTGATATGATCTCAGCTTATTATCGAAGTACAAAACACATTTACTCAGTCATATAAATATTTATCATCCATAACCGACCTGACCCTTATTGTCGTATCTCAGTTATTCTCATTAAGTTGGTTCTGACGAGATATAGAAATGAAAGCAGTGCTTTCCTTATATCATACAAAGAAGTTGCTTTCAGCACTCAAACTGATATCTCGCTGTTACAAAGCAGCAAACTAAACTACTGTTACACAAAGGCTCACCCATATATTTGCGATTTTATTTCGATACATGTATTTATTTTTGGGGATCTAAAAGAAGCTTTCGACCACAAAAGAGGGAGTATCGTATTGGACCCTTACGAATCAGTACTATCGGGACCCAAATTTTTGCTAAAAATCGAACAGCACACATGGTTAGGAGTTACAAACATCCATTATGTGTATATATCTCAATCTGATTAAGTGAGTGGAGGCATGTTAGGCCCCAACCTCATCACTAAAAATAGTCAACTGGCGCGACACAAAGGAAAACAACTGCATAATTGATGTTCGCCATTGTAGTATAGTAATAGGGTCAGTAATTCATACGTAAGTCCTTGAGTTTACCTGCTCATGTTTATCATGGGATCGGTTGGTGGGGACGGCTAAAGGTGGTGTTTATCCTCTTATTTTTAATCATATGATCATTAAAATGTCTACCAAGTATATATAAAAATAATACCAAAGGGCTTGTGTCCCAACTGTACCCATGTGTGAGAATGTTCCCAACCAAATGGATGTGAGTTCAAGTCCGGTTTAATTAGGACAGTGTGAGATTGATTTGTTGTGTAAATATTCTGAGATAATTAGTTGCCTTTCAAAAATATATACTATAAATATAACAGTAAAACTGGGATTAAGGAAACGAATTAATAGGCCCCAAAATTTATACTACTGATACCCAAGGTAAGATCATATAACCAAAACTCAAAGTGAGAATGGTGAGAACTACTTCACCATGCCAAAATACGAGTAATTTTTTTGCTAGTTCGTCCGCATTGTGAAGTTCAGAAGTTGTAAATTAGTTGTTATGACATATTGATATTCTCACTTATAACAGTTGTTCTTGCTGGAACCCAACCCATACCACCCGTATGAATAACATTATATTAAAATCTACATTTACGTATGCATTATGCATACTTGTAAGTTGTAACTATTGGAAATAAACTAGTTAAGTATGTACATAACTATGTGTTGACCACTTGACTATCTCTAATGAATCATACTTTTATCCTTTCCTTTCTTTGAGTTGTTTGTAGTTAGCAGCTTGTTGAACAAGATCTGATATTGTTCAAAACAAAAAAACACCATACAAATTCATATTCATTGTAATCGAAAATTAACAGCTAAGTAGAGGATCGAGGAAGCAAGATTATACTATTTATATGGCATATAAGCTGAAAGAAAGAACCATATATGTATGGGCTACGGTTTTACGCAGAAACGAGACTAGTTGACCGCGGCTAAGTACAAGAAATGCACGAGAGGGTGGCTCAGGGGTGGTTAATTAAAACCAGGACCTTAGCCACAAATTTTTGCCCCCGATTTTTAAAGACATTGTATACATATGAGTCACCGACATGTTTTTTAGGATATTATCTATAAAGATCCGATTATAAAAGACTCCAATAGCCGATAAATGTTAAATAGTCAAGGATTTGGACCTAGAGATGGCAAAAAACTCCAAATCCGACGGAGAATCCGATACCCGACCCCGGTTTGACCGGGTATGGGGATGGGGGTGGGGAATCCCCGATACTGAAAAGCGGGGATGGTAATACCCTCGGGTCCCCGAAACCCGTCCCCGGATAGCTTTTCCGTATAAATACAATTAGAGCACTAGGAGTGGTGGTGCCAAACTTTTGGTGCCAAAACACAAAAAATGATGTCACGTCAGCAAAAAGGAGTTTGGCACCAGAAATGCTATGGCACCAGAATTCAGTGGCATTAGTTTGGCACCAGAATTCTGGTGCCATAGCATTTTTTTATTATTTTTTTTAATTTTTTTTAAATAAAAAATTTAAATAAACTTAAATTAAATTTTATTTAATTAAAACATAACATAAAACTTAAACATTACATAAAACTTAAACATTACATAAAATTAAATATTGAATAAAATTAAACATTACATAAATAAAAACACAAACTACTCATCATCATTATTCCATAGATGCTCCATAAGGTCTTGTCGAAGATCGATGTGTGTTTTCCTATCGCGAACCCCCTGGCTTCTTGCTCACACAAACCCACATAATGTTGATACGACTCATAATCCCGCATATATCGATCATAATCGGGTTGAAAGATCGGATTATAATGATCGTATGTGTCGGTTGGGTCGAAATCGTTGAGATTATTTTGATCCATATTTGAAAGAAAAAAAAGAAGTATTGATGTAGAAGATGTATTGAAAGTGTGTGTGAAATATGAAATAATAAGGGGGTACTTATAGGATTTTTAAAGGGGTAAAATTAGGGTTTTGGGGGTATTTTTTGAAAACCGCTCCCCCTAACGGTCCTCCAACGGATACTTTTTATAAAAAAATTAAGTTTCGCGTGGGCTGTTAGCCATGGCGCGAGAAGGCTTGGCGTCAGGCTGGGAGTGGTGCACCATGGCCTTTTTTCGCGCCAAGGCTTGGCGCCAGGCTAATAGCCGACCACTCCCTCCGCTCTTATATGTGTATAAAGAAGTTAGAAATCATATCAATTAATGTAATAGTTAATTATCCTCTTTCAAATAACCTCCAAGAATTTGGTTTTTGTGTTTTTGTTTTCAGTTGAAGATCCATTAATTCTGGTTTTTCGTAATTACGAAGTCGTACTTTTTTAATTTGTTTCTATTGAATGGACTTTGGATTTAGTCCAGTGAATGTAATGTTGTTGATGTTCTGTCATGTCTTGCACCTTGTGAATATTGTCATAAAAGTAAATTGTGTAACGAGGAACAAAATCCATGATTCCCCATTGGGGATCTCCGTTCTCCATAGGGGATGGGGATGGGGACGTAATTGTAACCCCCGACAGGGATGGGGATGGTAATACTTATTGAGCTTCGGGATGGGGATGGTACCAACCATTCCCCGCATACCCGGCCCCGTTGTCATCTCTATTTGGACCTCTCTTTTTTTTACATTTTATGTCTACAAGTTGTAGAAATTTAAACCCAAACTTCGTCCCATAATTATAGTCTATTGTGGACTTTCGAGGTCTTTATTTTGCAACTTTGACCATAACTATTATTTTTTGTGTTATATAAAATTTGATGCAAAATGTATGAATGGATTGAGTTTTAAATTAAAAATATTTAATGTCAAAGTTAAAAAATAAAAACTTCGAAAGTTAACAGTGGACTATAATTATGGGACGGATGGAGCAGTAGACTTAAATATAGTTTAGGGACCTAAGTGTACGTTGTAATTTAGATTAGAGTTAGACTATAACAAGAATTATCAGTGGCAGATACAGGATTTTGGACTACGTATGGCATCATTTTCGACTCGCTTCGCTTTGAAAAATTTGTTAATTTTAGTTGTCCATTTATTAGAGTAAAAGTAGGGTTTTTTTATGTTTTTGTTCTTGAATTCAGACAGATTAACATAGTAAAAAACAAAAAATAATATAAATCTATTAAAAGAACATAGGCTGATGGCCTAATACTTTAATTTCAGTTGTTAACGTTTTGTGATTTTTAAAAATTAAAACATTAATGTTGAAAATAGATACATAAATACAATGGGCCTTTAAAAGACACATTAGAAGCTTTTATTTGATGATGGACCATAAGAGAAACAAGCAAGATTATCCGCGCGTTGTTGCGGGCGTTAATTTTTCGCGCGTTGTTGTGGGGCACTAATATTTTATTTTCAGGTTTATTTTTTCGGTCTCATGTTTAATAGTTTGTTTTTGTTCTTATATTATAAGACAATCGCGCGTTTTTTTTTTGCCCAGGCCGATAAAAAGTCGTAAATAATTAAAAATGAGAGTACGTCCCGTAAATATTTTTTTTCTTATTTTTGGCCAAAGAAGGGGAGGGGGATTATAAAGTTTTTTTTTTTTGGGCCGATGAACAATAACCGAGCCCAGTGGGGCGGGTACTGTTCATTTTACTGTAGCACGAAGTCAAAAACGACGTCGTATGACTTTCTTTCTTTTTTTGGGTTTATTTTTTCGGTCACATGTTTAATAGTTTGTTTTTGTTCTTATATTAAATGACAATCGCGCGTTTTTTTTTGCCCAGGCCAATAGAAAGTCGTAAATAGTTAAAAATGAGAGTACGTCCCGTAAAAAAAAATTCTTATTTTTGGCCAAAGAAAGAGAGGGGAATTATAAAGTTTTTTTTCTTTTTTTTTTGGCCTATGAAGAGTAACCGAGCCCAGTGGGTCGGGTACTGTTCATTTTACTGTAGCACGAAGTCAAAAACGACGTCGTATGACTTGTGAAATGTGTATTACCATAATAAGGTTTTTAAAGTTGGCATTATTGCTTTTAAAGTTAACTTAAGACGACACATCTCTATCTTCTTCAATTAGTCATTCTGTTCATCATCTCTCACATTTCAATCTTTATTTTTTTCTAATAAAACACAACTTAAATATATTTTTCTCTCTAGAATGAGTGTAGCACTTTCAAAATATAAAAAATACCAAAAATTATACTTCGTCGCCAACAACTATGTATGGCACGTGCCACAGGTGCTTGATGCGGTTGTCGTAAGGGACTTCTACAAGAAGTTTTACATCTCCTTAGGCAGAGTACCTAAGCGTTGTAGCAGTAGTATAGGCAAGACTCGGGGTTGTTATCGTTCTCTAGGGGAATAGGTTGGGAAGGCTTGATCACGGTCTAACAGAATTCTAAGGGTTGAGAGAAGATTATTTTTGTATTTTTATATTTATAAGAAAGCGGGTAAAATCATATATTTGAGAGGTTTGGTTTGGTTTTAGCTAATAAACTAAATAATAATCTACACTGATGGTGATAACAATATAATAAAAGATTGTCTTCATTTAATCATGTATTACTCCCTAGATTGCTTCTCCTAGTGTTGTTGCTTTGTCACACTTGTGATGATCTATGTAATTATTTCCTAAGTCATGAACAAATTACACGAACACGTCGTCTATTTAATATTCCGTTATGGCAACGCGCAAGTAAGGTAGTATGAAGACTATTACAAGGCCCCTAAGAGTATATTGAATGCATGTGAAATATATTAAGAGTGGATCAACAATATTAGGTGGCAAGGTAGTATGAAGACTGTTACCCGATGGTATCCTTTCTACACAATCATGTTTTCCTAGACATATCAACAGCGATACACACAAAAGCTGGTTTTCTAAAGCCTAACATGCATATCCATCACAAGAAGCAACATCACTAAGATCTACATTCTAGATTTCATACAATCATAAATGAACACAATATGGAGTTTAGCAGAGCATGTTAAAGATAAAGCAAGAACTATAATGAATCAAACAACAAGACATATTGAATGATTAAGATAATCTTACTTGATTAAAACATGAATTGAAGGAGTTACAATAGGGTTTTAAAACCTTAAAATTGTCCTAATAAGCTGCCAAACGAACTAGGGTTCGTCTCCCTTTTTTACTCTAAAGTTACACACTTAAAACCCTAAAAACGGATTTGTATATATAGATAAATCGCTACGACGGCGTCGCGTTTTAATCGTGACGCCGTCGTGAAAGATAATATTCTAGATCTTGGGTTGGGTCGTGCGAGCTAACGCCGTTATGAAAGGTTGTGACGCCGTCACGAAGTGGGTTGTGACGGCGTCGTGTAGAACTGGTGACACCGCCTCCAGCCGCTGAGAACATAATCTTGAAAGATGTTGGTATAGGTCCGTAGTCTCGTCCGTTTCTTCTCCAAATGAGCCCAAGTCACGTGTATTTCCTAAAAATGCCTTCCAAATGCTAAATACCTGAAAATGAACGATTAAGTACCTATTTTGTGCATAAATGCACGATTTAGGGGGTTAAATGACCCCGAAAAAGTGTATAAAATGACATCTCATCAAATACCCCTACACTTGGGATTTGCTTATCCTCAAGCAAATGGGCTTTTCTACCTAGACAATAGCAATATAAGGGTCATTTAACCTACTTTTTAAAAGTATTTTACAACACAACCTTCTAGACCTCGTAATTAAAAGCACGGAAAGTATACACTAGCACCTCACATAAGTGTTTGGGATTCTCTTTTTCTCTCGAGTGTATAATAAATTACAACATAAGGGGAAACAGAAAATCAACACTCATTACCTGTCATAGCATATAAATTACCATAGGCTTGGTAAATGATCAAACCTCCACCGCTAGGCGCAAGCATTATTCATTATTATCTAAGATGTCTTTTTAAAGGGTTGTGGAGTGTAGGTGTAAGATAACATATAATGGAAACGGAAACAAAAACGGATGAGATACATTTGGGTGGCTTTGGGTGAATTTGGAGTGGAAGGGTTAGCTAATTATTTACACGAGTACACGCTGGTTTGGTTGCTAAGCCAAGACTCGGATGAAGATATACAAACTCTACACAACTCTACATCAATCTCTTTCTTTTTCTTTTCTATATTTTTTTTGAATAACATAATACAACATAACATGGGGTTTATAACACGTACCCCTACACTTGAGCTTTTTTTCCATACTCGATTATTTACAATCTAACTAATGACCCGATTTGAGGTGGATCAAAATAACATGGAGATCATCTAACAAATATATGGGGGTATTGACTTAACTTTTCTTCCCCATTCTTTCGCGAAATAAATACTACCATGAATCCCAATCGTCCCAAAACAGTATTTACAAGGATAATGACTTATCAACCGTGTACTCAAATAATTAACTTAGGTTAAACACAATAATGTACTAAAAGCAAATACATACAAGGTAGGCTAAGGCAATTTGGGTGTAACGATTGGTTTAAGGGTGACAATGCTCTTCATTAATAGTTCGGCTTAACCAGAAAATTATGAGAACCGTGAAAAAGAATAGGCTCGGAGGGTTGTACTAGGGGTATCCTGCACTAAAGGTGGGTGTATGGCAAGGGTGTGGGATAGTTATATGATCGGTGTGACCATCATAACAATTATAGTTTTAAAACATGGGTTAATCCTAATGCCTCTTATCAAGCAAATTCTAATACTTACTATGCGGTCTCAGGATGCATCACAATAACAAGTTCTAGAATTTAATATACTACCGGTACACTCATATAATGTAATACCTGTCTCAATGCTCCAAAAAAGGCGACAAAGACCACACGTACACATCCGTAACGACGGAATAGACACATATGACTGCTCACTCCTTAACTCGAGAAAGTTAAAGGTATAAATTATCTTGGGTATCAATAATAGATACTCGAATTCCTATAGATCTAAAGGCGAATCTCACATTTTTTTGGGTGGAATTCTGAGAGTTTTTGTGCTACTCATACACATTCATATCCATGAGACGCTAATAATACTCATAAAAAAAATTTGGGTCAAAATTACATGTTTATGCTATGTTTTGATATATTACCCATCATTTTAAAGACAAAGCAAATGGCAAATGAAAGAATAGTTTCTAAGGCTTATTTTCCCCTACACTTAAGTTGAACATTGTCCCTAATGTTCTATAGAAGTACCAGTAAGAATGAATTAAAAGGAAAAGAAAATAAGTAAAAGAAACTAGTACTCCCCTGGTTTCTCAATAATGGAGAAGAAACATGCGATAACTGGTTAAATCGTCCTCCAAGAATCATCGAATGAAACTTCCTAAGAACTTTCAAGCTTCTTCTCATCAAATATAACCTGTAATCAAAGACAAAGACAACTACACCAAGCATAAAATGTGCGATATAATAATATACAATGTGAAATTAGGGTCGACTCTATAAAGCAGTAAAGATAGGATGAGAGAATTGTTAAACTCATGGTTTTGCAAGTTTATAAAAGATATATAACTTTCTTAAGTGTTGTACAAGTTTTATTTTCAAAAATACTTAAAAGAATTTAGTTTTCCTGTATCTGGGCGTTTGACGCCGTCAGGGATATCCTGACGCCGTCACAGGTGTCGTGGTGACGGAGTCGCGTGTAAATCGTGACGCCGTCTCCACGCTCTGTGAAAACTTAAATTTCTTTTTTGATGAAAAATTTCCTGCACTCATTTTTATATGTTATTTTCCTGTACAAAATGCTGCATAAAAACCTAGGAATTAACAACTCAATCATATGACTCGAAGGGATTGGGCTACTGTAA
Organism: Tanacetum coccineum; assembly: GCA_026074375.1. NCBI lineage: Eukaryota > Viridiplantae > Streptophyta > Magnoliopsida > Asterales > Asteraceae > Tanacetum > Tanacetum coccineum. The sequence continues at coordinate 42,219 of BQNB010039468.1, forward strand.
CACCCTCAAATCTGAGTACGCAGCGGAATGTTGAATATCCGAGGGCGTTACTTTATGGATCAATAGCACAAGATCTGAGAACGACTACTAAACGTGTCGTTTGAAAAAGATACATTGGATTAACAAAATACTTGTTTGTTACATAAGCCCATGGCTTCAAATTGTTCAACAATATAAATAAAGATTCCGGTTTATAACAGTTGTCCCCAAAATGTAATAAGACCCCAAATCTTAAGTGTTGACTCTTTAATTATTGACTTCCAATGTATCATCGCACCTCGTGCCTTATTGACCTGAAAAACATGCTTAAAACGTCAACATAAAGTTGGTGAATTCATAGGTTTATGTAAATCAATAGTAGGACCGCAAGATTTCCAAGTGTATGATTAAGCAACACATGCAAACATCATAAAAGTAATTACGTTTTCCTAAGCTCATGACACTGAAGCTCGACATGTATGAATGCAATATATTGCCAATGAATGCCCGTGAATGATGTTTTAACCCGCAACATCCCAAATCCGACATGGTATACGTTCGTTCCCAGTGATAGCTAATCACCCGAACGGGGATTGTCAATCCCAAATAGATCTATCTATAACATTCGCGCTCACAATCCAGTAATTGACAGTTCATGATAAAGGGCTCAGTGGGTTATCGCTACTTAGGCAAACACGTAATCATTGTATAAAATGTACACTTGCGTCCAATTTGTAAAACAAGCATGTTCTCACCCCAAGGATATAAATCATTTAAATAATTGTAAAACATGGGGCTATGAACTCACCTGAGTGAATAGTCCTCTGGAAATGATAATAGATATCCAAGTATGAATCACACCGTCAAATACCTAAGTAAATACGGCCAGTCTTAGTCTACAAATTTAGGCTAAAGGCTCGATGTATAAACTACAATAAGTTGCAAGTTTATATATACTGTTATCACTTGTGTGGTGGTGTACGTGTTTACTGTATTAGAAATTGTTGATGGCTCTTGGAAAGGTGTAAGATTTCCCACGTTCTAGTATACGTACAAACGTTTATTAATAAATATCCATATTTATTAAGTCGTGGTTTAACTTGTTATAATATTTGATAAATATATAACTCGTCCGATTCGTTAAGTGTTTATTAAAATCACTTTTGTTTACAAAATACCCTTAAGTTACTTCTAATTACAAAACAGCCCCTGGGTATATAAAATGTATACTATTTTACATTTCAAACCCTTAAGTTTTCATAATTACACATTTAGTCCTCCAACTTAACACAATTTACACTTTAGGTCCTCATATGTTTAAAACAGCCCTTTAAGTTCCAAAAGTGCTCAAAACACCCCCTAAACCTTATAAAATTAGTTATGACAGTTTTAACCCTCAAGTTTCTAAATTTACACATTTAGTCCCTTAACTTGTAAAAATCGCATTTTAACTCTAATTAAGGTCTAACAAGTGACATTAGATTTCATTTAGCTCCAATAAGCCATATAAGCTGTTCCAGCTTATAAATAAGCTCGGGAAAGCTTATTTTGGCTTAATGGACCTTATTGGGCCCGTTAAAGTCCAATAAGTGCTCTAAAGGTCCGATTAAGTTTTAAAAAGCACACATGCACTTGTTAAGCCTATTTAAACTACACAAATCAAATTGGCTTATTAATAAGCTCGAATGAGCTTATTTTGAGCTTATTGGGCTTGTTGGCCCAACAGCCTTAACCGAAAGTTAACCAAAGGGCACATGAGGGTTTCCTTATTGATTACAACTTATTTTACTAAGTTAATAAGATCATTTGAGTCTGTTTTAAGCGATTTTAATCGGATGGCTTATTTATTAATCAAATAAGCTCCGGTAATGGGCTTTTGGGCCCATTACGAGCTTACTATGAGTTTTAAAGGTTTGGCTTGGTCCATTAAGGTCCACTAGATTGTCTAAACTTATTATGATCCTTATAAATTGCTTAAGCTTGCAAGTAAGCTGTTTAAGCTTATTTGGAGCTTACGGGCTTCATTGGGTTTACGGCAATGGGCTACAAGCCCAATAAGGGTTCGGGTTGGTTTCTAAAACATATACCATGGTATTCTAGGCCTATGCAAGTTTGATAAGCACCTAGGCTTCCTATATGCCCGAGAGTGCTTATTTATAAGTTGTGGGCTCATCGAATAGGCTTATTGGGTCTATTTGGTCTTGTACGCGGCTATTGGGCTAGAAATGCCCAATAGAAGTCTAACTCATGTATGTTTGTCACATATAAGCTTACTAGTTTGTTTAGATCAATTAATAAGCCCGAATGAGCTTATTAATAAGCCGTGGCTTTCCACTGTTGGGCTAGTTGGGCTAGTTGGACCGTACGCAAGTACGTTTGGTTTTCATGAGGATACAAGGCCCAATATTTCCCCCTAGCAACTCACATAAATTTTGCAAGGCTCTAATGACATAAGGGTCGTGTATTTAACTTGTAAACACGTCGTCTCTTACATGCAAACGTTTGTTTAAGTATCGTATACGTTCCCAAGCTGAAGTGTCACGTTTACAATGAAGGTTTACGTACAGATTTATTATTATTTCGTGTATAATGTTTGTTGTTCGGGTCAAAGACCAAGTTTTCATATACACAAAAGGTTTAAAGCTAAAGCTTGTTAATACTCCCATATGTCATGTGTTTCCTTATACATTTACACCACACAAGTCGATATACAAGTAGTATTGCGTAATAACACTCATGTTTCTTATTTAATCATGCGTGAACTATTCTAGCACATCCTATATACGTGCATACGTGACATGTGAACTAGTTAACAAGGTAAACAAGCATAATATAAGTGTCATGGGTTCGAACGTGACTTACAAAGGTCCTAATGCCTTGTTTGGGTGTATGCGAGCAATGTGGCAACCCACGTGTGTAAAACACGGTCAATAACCAAACCCTAAGCTTCAAAGCTTTGTAAATGCCCAACCCTAGCTCGCGTAGACCTTTTTATAAACTTGTATGGCAACTAGAAATGTTTGTGGGTTCGAATGAGATCAAAGAGGGTGTTTGGTCGTGGTTTGTGATCCGAATGAGAGAAGAGAGTATATGTGTTTCTTGTTTGAGTGAGAGTGTGTTGTAAGAGTGTTAAATGGTGAGACTAAGTGAGTATTTATAGGCCAAATACTTAGTTACATGTCTCTTAGTCTCAAACAAACCAAACCGGCCCCTATCTAGGTGGTTTAGTGGTTTCTAGTTAATTACACATTGTTTTTAGCCAAACCACTAAGTACAATCTTTAATTACTAAGTGAATGTACAAGATTTAGCTAGATTATGGAAATCTCATGGATTTTGTGCATATACATGCACTAACCGCGGGTATCAAGGCCAAAGAGGGATCCAAAGAGGTCTTTACCCATTGTGTATTAGCTACTAGGAAACATTAAGTACTATTCTTAATTACATAGAGCTTGTACATGTACTTAGGGATCATAAGGAAGATTTCTAGTTGGTTTATGTGTACATATGTGTATAACCGGCCCCCTTGTGGTTTATATACACAAAATTGATTTATTTTTGTGTTAAGGTAGTAAAAGTGGGTATTGGTTTGAGTCTAGGTAAGTCTAGGTATTTCCGGGGTGTGTCCAAATGTATTTTATTGATTTCATTAAAACTGTTTTTAAATCATATTAAATAAAATAAAAGTCAAAAAAATAAAATTCTTTTTTTCCAAATTTTTTTTATCATTTAGGATCTAGGAAAAATAGATTTGCTTTCGTAAGGTTAATATTTTGAAATATCATTTTTGCGATTTGACTTAAAAGTTAAATTAAAAGTGAACGCGTATCGGACCAAAATAAATAGTGACAAATAAATAAGGGTCGTAAAATGACCTGAAATTAAGAAATGTTACACTTTTTGGTACCGGCCAACTCATGAGGCATGGAGCTTACGGGTTTATTTAGCTAGATAAAATTTAATTATTTTCTTTAGCTAAATAAATCGGGTGGTATTCGTTTAATTGCGGGTCTCCAATTCGGTTCCATTTTCTAATCCTTTTTCAATTAATTAGTGTAGATTTATTTTATCGTTTTATAATGTGTTTGCCTATTTGAATTTTGCCATGCTTAGTGTTTATTTTTATCTTTTGATGTTATAATGTTTGCCATATTTAGTTAGTTGAATTTATTATGCTTGCTTATTTGTCTCGTTTTAAATACTCATTTTTGTTTAATGCTTTACATGTTTTTACGTGTTTAATTGTCGTTACTTGCTTACTTGTTTTTGTGCATTTATTTACTTGTCATTTACATTTAGTAGGATTTAGAAAAGCAAATCAAAATCTTCGAAACCATTCAAAACGCGCGATCACGAACTTAGCCGATTACGCTTCGTCGAGGGAAAACGACCCGAGAGATTTTTGAGACAACTTTGGTTAAAAGTTTGTTTCTTAAATCCGACGGAAAATACTTACTATACTATTATTTGATATAATCCTTATATATTATATTATATATAGTGTGTTCGGAGCGTATCAAGTTTTTGGCGCCGCTGCCGGGGAAGTGTGTTATGATTATCGTCTCTCATTCGAAGATTAGTGTTTTTAAAGAACCGTCCTCGTGAAGTTATTTTCCGTTTGTGAATATTTTACACTTCTATTTTCTTTTATTTTAATATAAAAATAACCATTTGTTAATCGTTGTTACGGCTCACCTTTAGATTACGTGCTATAAGGAAAGTTTAAGGCGGGTTTGATCAACATCACCCAAAAGGAGAAGGGTTATTCTAAATAGTGCCTCGCGCTTACCAACTCCTCCGCTTTCTTGTACGTATTTTTAGAGAGCTACCGTGCACGTTTAATTTTTGGTTACCAAAAATATTTTTTTTATTTTAATTCCTTTTCTTATGAATTATTTTCAAAAGCCCAAAAATATTCTCCATTACCTCTTATCCGTTTAATTCTTACTTCTTATCCTCCGTATTGTTTAATTCTTTCTTATGATGTCATTTAACCAATGTGAGTGTACGGGGTGTGGACAACCATGTGATGATTTTTATTGTTATCTATGTACGTGCCCGCAATGTGGTGTTAATCTTGTATTTGGAAATTGTTTAAATTGCACTTATGGAGATGGAAAGCCAATCACTTGTTGTGGGTGTGAAGGACCGTTAAGAGGAGGATTTTGTTCGTTTTGCGCTTCGAGAAATGAAAATTCATTCGCTTATGATCAAAAACCGAATTATTTCAATAATGATCAAAATTTTTCTGACTACCCTCCACAACCCCAGTACGAGACGTATTCTTGTGAGGTATATGGAAACAATGCTCATTTTGGTTACGATTATTCACTTCAAGTTCTGTTTGTTTACAACCCGGACCCGTGTTTCGATCAAAACTATGATAATAATTTTCCACTAACTTCACCGAATTTTTCACAACAATATCTTTGTTGTGAAAACTGCGGGGGTCCTCATGAGAATTTTCAGTGTCAACCGTTGAACCAAAATTTCTATGAACCTAATCATTGCTATAATTCTAATTTTTCCGGTTTTGACCAACTTCAACCCCCGTAGTTTTCCGTCATTCATCATCACCCTCAAGCAACGGATACATAATTGTTGCAAGCTAGAGAAAACTTAATGGAAACCATTCAGGCCTTTTTAAAGGAGTATGATCATATACCTCCTGAAGAAAAGTGCATGGCTTTATTTCTAGCCAAGGAGAGATTTCTTAAAATTAAGCAAGTTGTGGAAGAAGAGCAGAATCAACCTGAAGTTATACAAGAATTGCTTCTTAAACTTATGGATGATTTGCAAATTCTTAAAGGAATTCAACAAGAGAAGAAGGAGACGGCAGCTCAAAG
>BQNB010039469.1:0-48044 GCA_026074375.1 Tanacetum coccineum
TTTTTTAAGTTTAATGAAAAACTCATGAAAGATTCATACACTGACACATAACATCAAATTCCATACTACTTAGAATGTACAAGATGTATGTTGCATTACCGATGATATTGATCTTAATCATTCACTTCTCTTGATTAGTTGGTAGCCAATATCTCTGAGTCTTCCACTAATGATGCATTCGAGATTTCTGATCTTTAACTTTCTCCCAAATATCTCGATGACCTGTAGGTTTTTGTAGTGGAGGTGGTGGTGGTGGAAGTGTTGATGTTGTATCAGTTGTCTCTATTACGCTAGAGGGAACATCAGCTGATGCAGTGAGAGCTCTAAAGATTTGGTTCCTTAGCTTCTTTTGTCTCTCCAAGACCCGGTTACACTTTCCAATCGGCACCCAGACATTAAATTTAAACAACACTCCCCCCCTCAATCGATGACCCGTTTTCTATTTAAAGAGCTATAGTCATTGATTGAGTGTCAAATAGTCCGGATTGATTTTCAAACAACACTTTTACCATCGTGGTTAACACAAATAATTTTGAAGAATCAATTAAGAAAAATTATTTGGTTATCAAACAGGAAGACTTCTCTTTCGAATTAAGAAAAATGCACTGAAACGTACATTAATCCCAAATTGCATGGATATAAAGTAATCCTGCCCGAGTAAAATTAATTACCCTTTGTTAGGAACAGTTGTCTTTCAGACGACAATCTTTCCTTTAAATGACAACCGGGTTGCAATTTAAAGTAATTGCAAACCATTTGTAATTCCAAATGACTTAAAATATTTACTAAGTCCATTATTATTATTATTATTATATATATTAATTTAATTTTTTTATGTGTAAAATATGTACAAAGGATACAAGAGGATACTTCGATTACTCATCCTCTCCTTCTTGAAGGCGTTTGAGAGATTCTGGGGTCATACTCTTCATCCCAAGTTGTGGGAGTAGAAATTCGAAACGCTCTCTTGGTAAAGCTTTTGTGAGGATATCTGCCAGTTGATAGTTTGTTTCCACGAAGTAGAGTTCAACCACTCCATTTTTCACTTGCTCTCGAATGAAATGGTGTCGAATGTCGATGTGCTTAGACCGTGAGTGCTGGACATTGTTGCAGCTTAGAGCAATGGCACTTTTGTTATCACAGTACAGAGGAATTTTATTGAATATAAAGCCGTAGTCTTTTAGCTGAGATCGCATCCAAAGGATTTGAGCACAGCATCCAGACATTGCAATGTATTCCGCCTCTGTCGTTGAGATGGCAGTGCTTTAACCGACGATGCCACAACCATGATTTGTTCTTGGAGGCTTTTGACAATAAACATATTGGAGAAGACCTCAGCATTTCATCAACAGATATTGTGTACAAATTTGTGCTGCGCCAACCTTTCAGTAAGTCCACACCATCCATATTACGAACAAAGCACGAATGTTTTCTGAAGGCCACTTCAAGATCTGAATCACAAAATTGCCCTACAGAAAAAAGATTGTGTCCAAGGCCTTCCACATAATATGCCCTAGAAACCACACTGTCACCAATCATGTAATCTCCATAACCCATAATGGCACCAACATGATTATTCCCGTCCTGATGAACTTTTTCACAAAGTTCTTGAGCCTTGAGCGATTCCCCGTCATATGTTTTGAACAGCCTGAGTCCAAATACCATAAGATGATCTGTACCACCTGCATTTGAAAAAAGTCAAATTTGGAGGGTTTGGAATTTCGGATCCCCAATTTGTGTTGGGGTCCTGTTGGTTAGCTGAAATAGTAGTACATGTCACAGGAAGCCTAGTTAAAGGGCACAGTTCTCCTAAGGCAAATTTCTTTCCTGTGGGTCTCCATTGATAACCAACATTAGTAAATAGTTTACCAGTTGCTTTCCAAACCCGCTTGGTCTTGTTCAAACTGTTATTAGACAGTTTGCCTTTTGGTTTCCAAATCTGCTTTCCATTATTCAAGACAGTTTTAACAGTGGGGGTTGCATTCACAGAATTCAAAATATTAACAACACACATTTCATGACTTGCAGAGTTTAAACATTTGTTACACGTTTTGCACACATATGCAGAATTCGAATTAATTACAACACGCTTAGAGCTAATGCCAGAATCAACCCGATTCACTTTTGTCCAAACAGACTTATTTGTTCTAGGATGGTCTTCTACTTTCTTGTTATTCACACTCTTAGCTGGCAGGATCCTATTGTGCTTTGTATTGCTTCTAGGCTTTGATCCGCTTGCACGAGTGGAACTGCTTACTCCTGTAGAAGGAATCACCTTGACATTAGACGGTTGAGTTTTCTGGTGCACTCCATGTTTCTGTGTGTTATTAGTAGATGTACTGCATGTATCAGTAAAAGTAACTTGCTTTTTTCTAGTTAAAGGGATAGAAGGAGCCTTGCTATCTCTTTCGGTGAATTCTTTTGGGCAAGTGCCAATAACATATTCTACCAATTCTTGAGAAAGCTTAGTGTATTGACAAGCATAGTTAAGTACATTATCCAGTGGTTTAACTACTCTAGCTTCCTCTACAATCTCCCTAACTGTTTCTACACTCTCCTTAAGATGGTTGATATAGGTTAAATGAGCATTCCTATTGTTCTTAAGGCGAGGAGGGATTGGTTCTACATCTATGGCATACATACCAGGAGCAAGAACTTTTGTTTTGACAGAACTTCTAGCGGCAACTTTCATATTGCCTTCTAATTGAGCCTTTAGATCCTCAATCTGTGTTAACAAGGAAGATGTCTTTTCATTAGTGGAAGCACGCGTGATCTGAATAGACTCAAACAATTCCTTGTAATGCTGCTTCACCTCTTCTAGTTCTACTCTAACGCATTCATTTTGTTCAATAAGAGCAGTGACATCGTTAGCATTATAAGGCTCACAGCTTCTGTCATTCACATTAGAGACTAGAACTTTCAAGTCTCTAATCACGTTGTCCTTTTCTTGAATCTGATGTTCCAGATTCTTGATCTTAAAGAATGAGTTAAAATCAGGAGCTTCCTGTGATGTTTGTGATTTGTTATTATCAAAACTTTCTTGAAGATGTTGATACTTTAATTGCAAATTTATGTTTTCCCTTTCAAGTTTTGAAATATGTTTTGACTCATTATGAACTTTAGACATCTCAGCTTCAAGATCTAGACAACGTGATTTTTCCACATCATACAACAGTTGATTCGACAAACAATTAGCAATCAGATTCTCATTTTCAATGAGAAGGTTTTTCTTTACAATTTCAGCACATTGCTTGTCCACAGTATTCTGGTCCACTTCGTCATTCATTTGATCAAAAATTTCTTCCATTACTTTAACTTCTTTAAAGAGGGCCGTTTGTACTCCTGCAAAGTGTTCTTTAAGAGTTTTGAAAAATGGAATAACTTCAGTGAGGTAACATCTTTTTGTTTGCTCAAAACCTCTTTCCCCTTCTGTAACACCTGTTGGGGTGATTCTCTTTTTGCAAGTTTTGTCAAATTCCGTAAAAAGTTGTGTGAGTACATAAAGATTAATCTTCACTTGACTTTTAGTTGGAAGAACTCTGGGGACAAGCTTGACAGGAGTATTGGGTGGATACACTGTCAATGCTGAAAGTGGTTTTGGAACTGAGGTCTCAGCCTTTTTCCTGTCATTTTCATCTATGGACCAAAATATCTGTTCTGGGGTCAGATTTCTTTGTGGAGCAAAGGTTGCAAGAAGGTTCTCCTTCGAGTAATCTGGGGGGGCAATCCTAACTTTATTTTCCACACATTGAGGGCTTTGCATTTTCTCCATCATTCTTTTCCTAGTTATCTCAGCCATATCACGAGTGTCCTCTGAGTCATGCACAACAGGACGTGCATGATTGGACATGACTAATACATGACCATTATAGAGGGCTGGTTGAACTTGCTTTGCACGGGTGAGACATAAGGGATTTTTGTAGCCTATCGCTACCTTGTTCTTTTCATCATAAAACGATTTTGGTTTACATATCATGTGAACCGTTTGTACAGATTGATCTTGTTTGTATAATCTATCTTCAACCTTTTCTTTTAGCCTTTTATTTGTCTAAAAAAACTCTTCAAGGGAATTTGTCTTCTTTGGCTTAAAATCCTTTTTCAAAATGATCGCTTCTTCCTCTCACTATTTATTGATGGTTAGAGTAGAGCGAAGTTGCAATTGTTCAGAATGAAGTTCCGATTTTAAACAAGTTTCTTTTCAATTTCGGTTCAGAGATAATTATTTCATCTGTTCATCAATCTTCGTTCTTTATCAGTTAATTCTAACTTAGCCCGGTTGTTTCATTAAACCCGATACAGTTCCTTATATCTCGCAAGTTCAGAAGTCAATGTGTCATTTAACTACTTTATCATATTATTTGCTGAACCTACTTTTGTATACCATGTTCATGCATTCTTCACGAATTGCATCAATGCATCATTTCGTTACAGAAGATACATTACAGTTCTTCATTGTCGTCCACATATGTTCTTAAGGAATAATATTGCCTATCACTCGTATGTCAGCTCAAAGTCAACAAACGGAGTTGTGTTGTACATCGTTTGATCTTGGTGTACTCATGATACTCAGCCAATGATATTCAAAGGTTATCATGATCTTGTACCTAAACGGGAGTATTCGAGTCAATGATGGCCAACTCATGTAGATTGGATTTCAGATGAAAGATTTACCATGACATTGGTCTGTGTAGTGGGTAGCTCATCAAACATTAGAGTCGAAAGATTCGCATTGATCAGCTTCAAATACATGGTACGCAATTGAGGGGGGGGTGCCAAATAATCCACTCGTCATTAAAATTGGTGGCATGTTCTCCTAACAAGAAACAAACAATTGCTCTTCATCCAGTACAAATATTGAGTGCCAAATCATCCACATCTTCATCAAAATTGGTGACCTGTTCTCCTGCAAGAAACAACAACTGCTCTTCATCTAGTACAACACCATTTTCATGAGCATGCATCAGCAGCATCTTGTCTTTGAAGTAGTCTGAATCCTGAGGGCGCTTTGGTTGTGGACATTCTCGTGCTATGTGCCCGATTCCTTTGCAGTTGTAGCACATAATGGGTTTAGCTTGACCAGGATTCATGTTTCCAACTCTGTTCTGACCTCCAACATTCCCAGCTACAACATTTCCTCTTGCATTGTTCCTCTGAAATGGTCTTCCTTGATTATTCACATTGTATCTATCACGAACATCCTGAACAACAACTCTGTCATCTTGAACTGTAGCTTTGTTCCTTGCATTAGAAGACGTTCTGAGGAGGGCAAGTGTGTTGGTTAGGCTTTCAATCAAGTTATCCGTTGAAGTGCTTCCTGTGTCCATTTGACAGTTATCAACAAGTGATGGTTGATTTGAGAATTGTGGAGACTCAGATGATTGTGTTGGATATTGCTGAACTGAGGCATTAGACACTAGTGCCAAAGGATCATTAGTTGGTTGAATGAACCTTTCCATCATCATTCTGTTCTCATTTGCATGTACCTCATGTTGCTTCAAGTAGGCATACAACTGATCAAAGTTAGACTCTTTCAAACCTCTGTTTAGTTTGACTTCAGTAATGAATCTACTCCATTCAGGTAACATGTTGTTCACAAACTTAGAGTTAAGCTGCATTCTGGACATGGTCATCTTGATGTTTCTCATGTCGTTAATGAGCTTCGAAAACCTAACATAGTAAACATGAATGGTCTCTCCTTTGATTTGACAGAAGCGTTCAAATTCATCGTATAATTGTGATTCCCTGTCATCCTTTGTTAACTCAGAACCTTCCAGAATCATCTTCACATTGTCCCAAATGTCTTTGGCGTCAGTATAATGGTTGATGAGTGTGTAGATGTCTTTTGGTATACCTTGAAGTAAGATATTCGTAGCACGAATGTCAGCTTTATACCTTTCCTTTTCTTCAGCAGAAAGGTCTGTAAAGACTCTAGCACGTTCTGGACCTAGTTGAAGTGCACCCTCAGTTTCTTCAGCATCTTCAGCAGGAGTTTGTATGAACGTTCCCATTTGAAATGGACCTTCAGTAATCGATTTCATAATGTTCTCTCCATTATCTTTTCCCAGACAATACAGACGAATGCGTTGTTGCCAAGATTCAAAGTCTGTTCTGTCAAGCATTGGTGGGCGTGTATCGGAACCGGCATACCAAATATCTTCTGACATATTAGACATCTTGATGTATTGGTTATGAATGCAATTAACGTTCACGGGATTTTACAAGTCTAAGATTTAAACCGATAAGAAGTTTACCGGGATTTTACAAAATCAATAGAAAAACCGTAAATGAATAATTGGTTGTGATATTTGGTTTGTTGATTTGTTTGAAATTTGGCGCAGTTGGATTATGAAAAAAATAAATTTTACCCTATTACCAAAATCTAAATTTGGTGTAAAAATAAGCTAAAAAGGCTAAAGAAAAAATTATATTTTACTTAATTTTTCCCGCCAAAAAGTGTCGCTAAAAAGGTGTCGACCGAAATAATTTTTACCCTATTACCAAAATTTGAATTTGATGTAAAAATAAGTTAAAAAGGCTATAGAAAAAAGATTACAAAATACTTAATTTTTTTTTTTTTTTTAAATCAAACCGCTGCGTATATGTTTCTATCAAACCGCCGCTTTGAAATCAACCAAACCGCCTCCTATTGATTGAGCAAACCGCTGCCTAACAGGCCAACTCGCCGCCAAGATCTTACTAGGCAAACCGCCGTGGTTTTGAAGTAACTCGCTGCCTAGTTTTGTTAACTCGCTGGATCAATAAAATAAGCAACTCGCCGTTTAGCAACTCGCCGTTTAGCAACTCGCCGTTTAGCAAACCGCCGTTTAGCAAACCGCCGTTTAGCAAACCGCCGTTTAGCAACTCGCCGTGAGCAACTCGCTGCCAATAAACTAAGCAACTCGCCGTGAGCAACTCGCTACTATCCTGTGTAAACCGCCGCGAACAAGCAACTCGCCACCAAATTTAACCAAACCGCCGCGAATATAATTATTAAAATTAAGCAACTCGCCTTTGACTTTTGGCAACTCGCCTTTGACTTTTTCCTAAATTTCCGGATCTTGTCCCTACCTTGTCAACTCGCCGTGAAGAACAATAATAAAATAAGCAAACCTCCACGAAGAACACTTGTACGAATTAACCAAAATCAAGCCATATGATCTTTCCAGCCACGAAAGTAGGTTACAACATACAATATTAAGTGTGTATATGATGATTAAACACACCTTAACTCGTATTTCTTTGAGAATCGTCCAATATGAAGCAACCCTCCACGAAGAACACTAAGCTTTAAAAGCTTATAATTCGAACTAGGGGCTTGTATTAGCCACGAAATTTGTAACACTCTAACCTTTTGATGTGTAGAACAAGTAGAGAACAAGATTAACAAACAATAAGCCCAAAATCAAAAGTGAGCCGTGGTTTTTTTTTTCTTCAAAATGAGCCACGAAATTTGATAAGCCTTAATCAACCATAGAATCAATCACAATTCAAACCCGCTCTGGATACCAATTGTAGGACGTTTAGTTCATAAACACGGGTGATGATATCGGAGTGGTTGAGCTAGTTTCTAGAGAGAGAAACACTAGAGAGAATATCTAGAGAGAGAAAATTTGTTTCTTTATAAAAAAGGAAAGTAATGACTAGCTTGCCTCTTCCAAAGTTGGAAGAGGCTTATATAGTACTTACAATATACCGGTATTAGTACCCGGCTTATACCGAAAATATACTATAACAATTAAACTATCGAGCTTTAATAACAGTAACAAATACAAGTGTGACCGAAGTCCTTTTCTCATAATCTAACAGGTTTTGCTGTCCCGAGGAAGCACTTAATTTTTAAGAGAGTCGTTAGCTAGACTCGTACTTCGAGAGTCATTCTTTGGGAAAAGGATAACTCCTCCTTGAGTTATTGTCTTCTTCATGATATAGTTTGTGTTAGCCTCAAAAATATTAAGTCGAACACGGAAGTTCGTTCATTTAATTCTATAATAGGTCTCGTCATAATTAATTATATGTTGTAATAGGCTAGACGGGTAAACGGGCTCTTTATGTAATCTAATCGGTCATGTGTATTGGGCGAAAGCCCAAGTAATCCCAAGCCCGGCCCGTAGAAACACCAAGGCATGAAAGCCTCTTGGTTTTAACTATAAATACCCCTCTCCAAGGATGGAGAGGGTGTTGATTCATTTGTAAGATTTCATTTGTGTAATCAACCATTCTATTTTTCTCTCTATAAAATATTTCTTATCTTCCATCTTTATTTATTGGTTTTAATGGTGAAGTGAAAGTGGTTTTTTGGTTCCGACATTTGGTATCACTCGCCACGGGTGGGTTTAGTGGTTTCGTTGTGGTATTTTTGTGCTTAATGGTTCGGATTATAGAGCTTATTAACATTTGGCTTATTTTTTTTTAACAGTTATTTTTTTTAAAAACTTATTAAGATTTCTTCTTTCTTAAAAAATTTAACTACTTTTATTTTACACATATTTTGGGCTTACTGTGAGTAAAAATCATTTGGGCTTATAATAGTAACAAATTAGGGTGCGTTTTGGGTTGTTAAAGAAAAAAAGGAAGTTTTTTTTTTGTTATGATGTTTGTAGCATTTTTTACAAACATGTAGCTTATTATTTTTTTTTTTTTTGCTTATTAGTGTTTTACCTTCCTTTTTATGACGAAATAGTGTTAGCTTATTTCATTTCAAAAGACATTATTTTCATGTCAAAGTCTTAATTTTCGAGCTTATTTGTTGCTTAATATCAAGCTCTTTGTAGTTTAAAAAGCTTATACTTAAGCTTTTGATTTGCTTATTTTTTTTGTTATCTTTGTGGTCCAAACGGGTTCAACAAGACAAAAAGAGACCAAGATCAACTATAATAGCAAAGAAGACAGTTGTACGTTTTGGTTTCTTGTGAAGGACACCGAACGAGTTCAGCCTTATGGAACCAATCTAGACAACAACTAAAGACCACCGATCCAGCAAAGCCTTCCATAGCCGAACTAGTCAATTCTTCAAGAACCAATCTAGTCATTGTGCTTCAAGAATCGATCTAGTCACCTTACAACTCAAACCGAACTAGTTGATTCTTCATCAACGGAACGAGTTTAACATTCAACAACCTAACTAATTAAGCAACTCAACAAAACCTACACATTTTAAGTAATTTTCGGTTTTACGGTTTCGAGTATCGGTTGACTACACGACTTTTAACTTATACCATCGTGATCGTGAACTCGTTTCGATCAACGTGGTGTATTTAGTTTTTACCAATGATAACCGTACGACTCCGCGAGATCAAATTCATATTCGATGTATTTTTTATAAATCTTCAAACGAAAAAGATGATATAGAATGGAGGGAATTGTTGCATTTATTGGTCATAATTCAACTTTTACATGTTAGGCCCCTGGACTTTATAACCAATTCTCAATTCATCCTTTGTTGGCTTAATAACCCTCTTTGTTGCAACAACTTTACACCGTTAGTCCTTCTTCTTTGAAAACAGCCAGTTAGTCATCCAAAGTGAATCGTTTGTGCACCGTTCATCATTTTAGCTCACAAATCGTTAACAAAAGTTCAAGTTCGTCTCAACAACAACAACGATTTCCAACATCAATTTCATTATTATTTTTACGTTTTTTTTCTTATTTTGTAAAAATCCCGTAAAAGAAATTCCATTGCTTTTCTCGGTTTAAATCATATATTTGTAAAATCCCGTGAACGTTAATTGATTTCAATCCATAACAACAATCACTTTACCTTCTTAAGATCCTTCAATCATTTTCACTTCATAATTTTCAGTAAAATGGAAACGAAAGATACTTTATCTTCGTGTTCTTATTCGGAAGAACAACAAATGCAACAAATTCAAGACAAAGCAAAAAAAAGTGCCATGTATCTTTTCAAAAAACCGTCATTCACCCCATCAAGCATCTTCACACGACAACTTAAAAGGAACTCGAATGTCGAGTCTGGATTCAAAACCTTTTGGGGGGCATTTGCGACACTCCTTTGGTTTGGTCAAATATAGAGACTTTTTCACGGGCACAATTCCCTAGCGTGGAATCAATTAGAAAAGCAACTTGACAAAGAAGAAATTTTTCAAGAGATTGATCCATACTCTTTTAAAGTACTCGAGACACAGTTTCAGATGTTTATCAAGTCACGATGTATTGGATGATGAAAATTTGTTTGTAATGACACCAACTACTTTCTCAATACTCTCAACTTCTGCGCTTCCAAAATTACTGTGACACACTGATCCCAACATAGTGGACTCTGTTAAGAATCGATTGAATGAAAAAAGCAAAAAGCATAAAGAAGATTATAACTGTGGTGAATGAAAGACAAAAATGCTGACAACAGAAGGGATAAGGTTGATCGAGTAATAGCATTGATGCTAGTTTGGTTGATACATAAAGCAGTGGGACAGCATTAAAAGAGCAAGATACAAGCAGCAGATCAGGGAATGATGCACATGCTGATGATGCAAATATCAGACCCATATATGATGAAGAGTCAATGGCTGAGGTACAAACGAGTGCTAAAATCAATGTCTTTACTATAGGACAACAGCAAACTGAGCAACCCGAATTCAATAATGAAGGTGAGGTTGACTAGAATGCTGAACAATGTCATGACACATGTCCTTTGCCTGCTACATTAACTGATAACCAGACAACTGAACTCTCAAATCAATCTCTTGAATCTAAAAATATTCGTCTCAAAAAGACAGTTGCCTAATTTCAAAAAGATTTTTCAAGAATGGAAGCACATTGTGTTAATCTTGAACTCAAATATCAAAATCAAGTTTTAAAAGAAGGGCACAGTCAATTTTTCGAAGTAAAAAAAAGTAATGAAGCCAAGGTAAACCATGACATAGATTGTAATTGAAACAATAAACAGTCGAATTGGAAACATAAGTGTCCCTGAAGTTTACTTAAGGAAAATAAGAACTTAAAAGGCATTACAAAGAAATGTTTGATTCTATCAAGAAACAACGGTGGCTAAGAACATAGAATACAACAATTCTTTGATTGCAAAAAATGATGACTTCAAAGCTCAACTTCAAGAAAAAGGATATCAATTGCAGGCATTAAAAAATGAAGTTAGGAAATTAACAGGAAATAGTATGAATACTAAGTTTGCAAAATCATCAATCTTAGGGAAACGGCTTTTACAACCACGAGAAAACCAACCAGTTGTTAGACAACCGAATGCGTTTAAGTCTGAACGACCTAGAATTTCAAAGCAACGGTTTGCCTCCCAAGTTGATGTCAATAACGATTTGTCAAAATCAGTCACTACACATTATTTGCCTAAGGAAAGAGAATTTGCTATTGTAAAACCTCATCACAGTTATTGCACCTTGCTCATCTAGGTTATAGCTCAAATGACATGGTTTCATAATCACTACCTAGAGGAAGCTAAGAAAAAGACACAAGAAAGCTATTGGAATTCAGAACCTAGTGTGATGCCATCTGCTAGATCACAAAGCACAGCTAATGGTAGCAAACCAAATCCTAGGATCAATAACTAAAAGTCTAGGATTGGCCCTGCATCAAGATAAGTTTGTGAGTCACACGACAAAGATTGTGCCTATAGCAGATAATCAGGAATTCTAGAAGTTTTTTCTGACTACCAACATTTTGATTTGCTCAACATTGGGTCCCCCCCCCCCAAAAATGTGTCTTTAAAATTCCAATCATGATTTCTTGTTAACAAAATTCCCTGAATGAAGTCAACTCACGTGCTACGATTCCCATTCCAATAATACAAACAAAAAGATACATACCCATAGAGCAAACAAGTTTTTTGCAGAAGAAACCAGAAAGAACATCCGAAAAAGACATAGGTCTGTCAATCAAAAAGACATCCTTGGCCATGAGAAAAACAATGACTCCTAGATCTTGTCTTAAGGTGAAACCGACGGGTAAAATTTTCAAGACTTGGTCTTAAGAGATTCCTACTGGAAAGATATTCACCTCCAGCACAACCAAGGTTGACAGTGATGCCACAAATGATCAATAAAGATATCACTAACCATTAGAATGCGAACAAACTCTTGATTGACAGTTGGTAGGTACAATTTAAACTAAGTGCAAATGTACAGTCTTTCAATCCTATAAAAAGAAGGACTCAGAGTTTGGTCGCTGAAAAGACTGATATCTTAGAAACCAGGGCTTTAAGGAATTCTGATCTGATGAAAAAGCAATGACTTCTGATCATAACAGTTCAGAACTCGGAATTCATAACCACAACAATGAACCGTCCAGTTCAAAGCTGGTTCCAAAAGTTGTTCCTCTAGCAGACAAGACAGCTACAACATGACAAGAGTTGTGAATTACTTATTTCACCATCACAAACAATGATAAGTCAAAACATGTAAATATTCATATAAAAACAAATACCAAATATAAAATTTCAAAAAGAAAATACAAAATCAAAAAATTAGAAAATGTTTCAAAAAATATTCTTCTCGACATGTCTCTTGGAGTCGATAACATTTACGTACCTAGAAATGTTGATTAATATCGACCACGGGCCTGTAAAAATGAAGTTTCGTACATGAGTTTCAAAAGCTTTCCAAAACATGTCATTTCTAATTTTTTTCTTTGATGGCTTATGTGCTAATATCAGTAACGTAACCCGACTTCAAATTAAGGAAGTTTATCTATAAAGAAAACTTATCCTACCAACGAGAAATTCAAACTTTTCTCAGTCTGAACTGTTCCTTACAAAACATTCAAAATTTTAAAGGCTCAAGAAAAAGGATAGTTACGCATAAGTGCGCTTACCCATAGAGTTGGAAGAGAAGTCTTCTAACATGATGTTTTTCCAAAATGTTGAACAACAAATTTATTTTCAAGAATATCTCACTGAGCAATTCATCTCTTTCACAATTGTGTGTTCAACACTCATCTTTACGAACGGGGAGTTTCGAAAAACAACATTTAATGAGTTTTGATACATTATCTCCAACGACCATTCTTATAGTATTCAAAACCATTACCCCAAAAGTCTCTTAATAATGAACAATTCAATAGCAATGATAAGTTAATAGAGATGACTATGTGTTCACCTTCAATTTTATATCAATTTTACAAATTGGTATCATTGTTTTTGGTGTCAAACATATGTAAAATTGAGGGGGAGCAAGATAATGTTCCATATAATTCATGCTATGTAAACGTTTTTCCCATGGCTTTTCATGACAAATTTTAAATCACAAAGTATTTCAAAAACTAAGTGAATTAGTATTTAAAATAAGGGGAGAAATGTTTTTAAAATGTGACCTTGAAAATAATAATGTGATCTAAAATACTCAAAGTGCTATTCAAAAAAGGTTTTATGGTTACGATCTCATACCCTACAACATCTTATTTCATGACGATTATGAAGTCATAAGGTGGTAAGGTTAGGTATTTGTCCTATGATCCAACCAGAACCGAAGGGATCTACCCAAGGACACTTCATAGTTAGAAATAGCAGTCCTTAGGTATGATTGGAGATGAATGTGTATAAGGGAAGAATGCCGACTAAGATTGAGCTAACACTGGAACAATCACAACAAGGTGTTAGTAATGACGTCTTGGTAAGCATTGAAGGGGTTGAAGAATGAATAGAAAATTTATGGATATGCAGACAGGTCTAAAGAAAAGCAGAAGCAGCCCTCCACACAACTTATGCAGAAACCGGGTCACATACATATGCTTCAGAATACAATGTTGATTTCTGACATTAAAACGACATCATGACCCAGTGATGCGAATGCACAACCCTTTCCCAACCATTCGGGTTTCTCTCAAAAGAAACTTGTCTCATTTGTCACGGAGATACACACGACTTCTATTGACTTTCTCACTTCGAGTTAGTTGATATTGAATAGGTGGCAGTCTGCTCCAGCCTCCGATTACTAAAACCAAAACGCACTAATCGAGTCTAGAGCCAAGAGATCATCAAATAAATCTCATTATAACACATTCCATGACAAACACTTGTTAAACATCATTAGTTGGGGGGGGGGGGGGGGGGGGTAGGTCGGGGGCGGGGAGAGTTTGTTAACAAGAGTCCTATGCATTATCCTTGTGATTTTGCCAGAACATTCAGAGTGACACTCTTTAGTATTCATAATGACGAATGGAAATCCTGCTTGAGCCAGCATCAAATAAGCTCTTGGTAGGTGACCTGCGAGATTCTATATGAATCAAACTTGTGTCAACTGGAAAGAAACGATGGTGCGATTCAATGTGAATCAAACTTGTTCCAGGAAATGAATTGACGGCTTAATCAGAAAGATAGTAACTATCTGATCAACTCTTACCGTGTTTGACTGCTTTGAGACGTTCGGTAAAATTAACATAAGCAAGCAGGAAATCCTAATACATCTGTGTTAGAAGATCCTACGCTTTGAGCTGGAAACCCTGTCAAGGAGATTCTTTGAATCTACCTGATCACATGTATAGTATTTATACTGTAAAACGGTCCTACAGAACCGAAGGTTAATCCAACCAAATCCGGATGAATGACAAAGCCATATTCGTCCACCCGCTTTATTGTTAACTGTTTTATTTCAGGATACATAAAGATGGAGATGGTGATGCCTCATTCCAGCTGAAGTAGGATTCATTTACCAACATGATATGCTAAACTACACATACATTCTATAAGCATCAAGATTCAAGAATCATGAAAGCTCAAGAATTAAAGACAAAGACTTCCGCACAAACTCTGATATACAAGATCTTCCTTCAAAGATATCAAGTCTATCAAGGGAGATTGTTAGCAAGATTTCAAGATGATGCAAAGTATGAGCATGTTGGTCAAGACACAAGATCTCAAGGTGGCAAAGACGATCAAGATGGAAGGATAAAGATTTAAAGATCTCGGACGAAAAAGACAAAGTCAAAAGACAATGACAAAGGCTAAAGATCAAAGATTTCAAAGCATGAAGGAACAAGCCTACAACATAGACAGAGAAAAAGATCACAAGAGCTCAACGACAAAAGCAATCTCATTAATCTCACGAAGGAGTGTTACAATGAACTCACTTCAGGGGATATTGTTAGCCTCAAAATATTAAGTCGAACAAGGAAGTTCATTCATTAATTATATTAGGTCTCGGTCATTAATTAATTATACATTGTAATAGGCTAGACGGGTAAACGGGCTCTTTGTGTAATTTAATCGGTCACGTCTATCGAGCGAAAGCCCAAGTAATCCCAAGCCCGGCCCATAGAAACACCAAGGCATGAAAGCCTCTGGGTTTTTAACTAACATAATGCGCCTCGATCCAAAAAACCACACCACCTCGTCCCCGGGTGGATCCAACGCTCTCCCAAGGAAGGAGACCGGTGTTTGATCTCATTGTTAATTTTTCATTTTGTAATCAACCACTCTATTATTTTCATTCTATTTTTCTCTATCTAAAATTCTCTCCAACCTCTCTCTACAATTCTTATCATTTTTCCTCGTCTATTTTTCTTGGTCTCCATGGTGAAGTGAAGGTAATTTTGGGTTTCTGACAGTTTGAGTCGATGGCCATTGACTATGAACATCTTTCCATCTATTTTCCATAAAGTTTAACCAAATCTGATTGGATATATGACGTTTTCACTACATATGGTCCCTAACCATCACGGAACTGAGCCTCGGATTGGTTAAATTTGTATTTGAGTGAAATAGCAAAACTTTATTTCCTTGTTTGAATTCTTTTCTCATTCGTAATTTTCTATCATGTCAGACTTTAGTTCTTTCCTTGTATAGACAAGAGTTTTCATAGGCTTGGTATCTAAGTTCGTCTAACTCGTGTAACTAAAACATTATTTTCTTACCAGCAGCGATGAGATCTGGGTTGCAGTTTTTGAGTGCCCAAAATGCACGGTGTTCAAGTTCGAATGGTAAGTGGTAGTTCTTTCCATATATTAGTTTGTTGGTGTAGTACCGGTAGGTATTTTGTAGGCAGTGCGAAAAGCTTACAGAGCATCATCAAGTTTTCTTAACCAAATAGCAGGATTGTCTTTTAACAGTTTTTTCAAGAATTCTATTAAGAGCTCTGTTCGTGTTTTCAACTTGACCACTAGTTTGAGGGTGATAAGATGTAGAGAAGCGGTGGTTAACTCCATATCTTTTCATGGTTTTTCCATTATTTTGTTACAGAAGTGAGTACCTCGGTCGCTGATTAGAGCTTTGGGCATTCCGAAATGGCAGAATAGTTTCTTCAGAAAGGTGACTACTACTCGGGCATCATTGGTTGGTAAAGCTTGAGCTTTGGCCCATTTGGATACGTAATCAAATACGACTAAATTATTTCAAAACTTATAAGATTTCAGGATGTCCCGATAAAGTCGCTACCACCATATGTCAAAAATTTCACATACTTGAATGTTGTTTAAGGGCATCTCATTATGTTTTGATATATTTCTAGTCTTTTGGCATACTTAACATAAGCGAACTAGAGTATGAGTTTCTTTGATGATTGTTGGCTAATAAAATCCTGAATCAAGAACTTTTTTAGCAGTTATGTTGGGTCCATAATGCCCACAGCGTGGTTATGGCCGGTGGTGAAGCATTAATCAAAAAGGTTTCTGGTTTCTGTCCAGTATATACAACGTAACTCTGATCATAACCGATTCAGAACATACTTGATAAGGTAAGGTCCGCCCAAAAGTATGTGTTTAAGTCAGCGAAGAAATTGTTCTTTGTTGGTACGTCATTCCTTTTTGTAAATATTATCGACTAGGTAATTTGCTAAAGTCCGCGACCCAAGGTTCACTAGACGGTGTTGATTTTCCATGAGAGTTTTCTCCGGAAAGTTATCCTATCGACTTCACTGTCATGCTTGTTTCATCATGGGTTTGATCTGGATAAGTGATGACTGCAACATTTATGTTCCTTTTATGTCTTTGATTTTCTTTGTCACATTCTGTCTTGTAGAAGTAAGATCCATCGAATAAGGCGGGTTAGCATCATGCTTTTTGAATAAGTGCCTAAAGTTGATGATAGTGGAACAATTTGTTTTGAGAGAATAAGAATAAATCTAATTTTGTCAAATGCCAAAAACGTACACCAAAATTCTTTTCAGTTACACGTACTTTTGTTGAGCTTGGAGTAAGATTTTGGCTTGGCGAAGTAGACTGGGTGAAAGTTTTTACCATCTTTTTGACCTAAGACGGCTCCAACTGCGAAATCACTTGCATCACACATAAGTTTAAACGGAAGATTCCAGTTCGGGCTTACGATCACAGGAGCACATGTGAGTTTCTCTTTCAATGATTCAAAAGCTTTTTGACATTCATCGTCAAATTCAAATGGAGTATCTTTTTTGAGCTGTTTAGTTATAGGTCGAGTAATTTTTGAGAAGTCTTTAATGAAACGTCAGTAAAAACCGGCATGTCCGAGAAAGCTTCTAACACCTTTGATATTAGTAGGGGGTGGAAGTTTTGAGATCACATCGATTTTTGCTTTGTCGACTTTAAGTCCTGCACTGGATACCTTGTATCCGAGCACAATTCCTTCTTTGACCATGAAATGATATTTTTCCCATTTTATGACGAGATGAGCGTCTTTACAACGTTGGAGCATTTTATCAAGGTTGTTTAGGCATGTGTCGAAAGTGTTTCCAAAGACGGAGAAATCGTCCATGAATACTTCGACTGATTCTTCGATCATATCGTGAAAGATTGCCAACATACACCTTTGAAATGTGATAGGAGCATTACATAGCCCGAAAGGCATTCGCCTATAAGCGTATGTGCTGAAAGGACACGTGAATGTTGTTTTTTTTATCATTAAGATCGATAGGAATTTGAAAATACCCAAAAAAACCATCGAGGAAACAGAAATATTTATTTCCTACGAGTCTTTCTAGCATTTGATCCATAAATAGTAAAGGAAAATGATCTTTTATGGTTGCTTCATTAAGTTTACGATAATCGATGCATACTCGCCAACCTGTAATGGTTATGGTTGGAACAAGTTTATCATTTTTGTTGGTGACAACTATAATACTACCTTTCTTTGGTACACAGTGGATAGGACTAACCCAAGGACTATTTGAAAGTGGATAAATTATACCGGTATCCAAGAGTTTCACGATTTCTTTTTTGACAACTTCCTGCATGTTCGGATTTAACCTTCTTTGTTTTTGGACAACGGGTTTCTTATCATCCAGAAGTTGTATCTTGTGTTTGCAAAATGATGGGCAAATACCAGGAATATCTGTTGTTTTCCAAGCAAAGGCTTGCTTGTGTTTTTTAAGGACATATATGAGTTTGTTTTTATTTTCTTTGGATAGCTGAGATGATATGATAACAGGAAGAAAGGAGGGTTCTTCCAGGAATACATATTCCAGATTATCAGGAAGGGGTTTAAGTTCGAGATCCATAGGAGGTTCTTCGAGAGATGTTTTGATTTTATAATCAGTATTGATGGTGATTTTTTCGAATGGCGGATCTTCGGTATCGGATTCAGAGTCAGAGTTTTCATCGGCAGTCATCGCCATGAATTCATCAAATTCAGCAAATATTTCTTCTTCGTGAAGGGTTCCTTCAATGGAATGAAGAATTTTACTACCTTCGTCTAGAAGAGCGTCGAAATCTTTTTCTAAGATTTCATCGATGACATCGATACTAAAACAGGTATCATCGTTTGAATAGGAGTGTTTAATTGTAGAATCGATATTGAAAATCATTCGTTCGGTTCCAACTCCAAGGTTGAGTTGTTTCTGTTTAACTCGAATTACTGCATCAGCAGTGTGAAGAAATGGTCGTCCCAAAATGAGTGGAACTTTACTATCTTTTTCCATTTCGAGAATAACGAAATCAGCAGGAAAGGTGAATTTACCAACTTCAACGAGCATATTTTCAGCTATTCTAACAGGGTATTGGAATGATCTGTCGGCTAATCTTACGCTCATTTTAGTAGGTTTAAGATTTTCGAGAGATAATTTGGCATATAGTGAATATGGCATAAGGTTAATGCTAGCACCAAGGTCGGCTAAGGCATTGCAGGAGAAAGTTTTGTTGAAATTACATGGAATAAGAAAACTTTCGGGGTCTCCGAGTTTAGGTGGAACTTTGTTTTGGATCATCGCTGAACTTTCGTCGCTTAAGAAAGCGGCAGAAATTTGTTCGATTTTATGTTTGTTGCTTATGAGTTCCTTGAGAAATTTTCCATAATTAGGCATTCCGGCCAAGACATCGATAAGAGGTACATTGATTCGAACTGCGCGGATTACGTCGAGAAATTTTCCGTATTGAGCTTCCATTTTTTCTTTCCTTAGACGTTGAGGATACGGGATTTTTGGTTTGTATGGTTTGGGTAATGTAGTTTCCTTGACTGGTTTTGGATTTTGAATTTTCGGTTGTGGTGTAGGTTCTTCGTCTTCTTCATCGCTATCGTCGAAATTGATAGGGTTTTCAGAATTAGTTTGTTGATCATTTGAGTTCACTGGTGGGTTGTAGGATTTACCACTTCTTGTGAATACGGCATTCACATGCTCATTGCGAGATTGTGGTGGTTGGTAGGCTTTGGAATTGTGTCCTTTTGGGTTTGGTTGAGTGTTACTAGGAAGAGATCCAGAGGGTCGACCAGATTGCTTGTCAGCAAGTCTGTCGAACTTGGTTTCAAGATTTTGAATTGAAGCTTGATGATTTTTGGCTACGGTTTCGAGTTGAGTTTTAAGATCCATGAACGTTTCTTTGACGAAAGCGTTGGTCGATTGCTGAGATTTCATGAAATCGTTGAATTGTTTTTGAAGATCGTATGGTTTATCGTCAGTATTGGATCGGTAGTTGTCTCGATTGTAACTACTTTGTTCGTTTGAACGCCAATTATCATGATTCGAGTCTCGGTCGCGATAATCATTGTAAAAACGAGTCTTACGGAAAGTTTGCATGAATTTAGCTTCCTCCTCACGGGACATAGGTATATCATCTTCATCAAGATCGGGTTTTGTTTTTTTAGCATGGGTTTGGAGTTCTTTATACTGAGCATCCATTTTCAGGGTCATGGCATCCATTCGGGCCATAATTCTGTCAGTATTGGAATTACTGCTGCCTTCATCGACGAAAGCAACGGTTTTCTTAAGAGATGATTTGGTTTTTTTATTTTTAACCCAGTCGAGCCTTAGTAATACCTTGTCTTCCAAAAGCTGATAAGCCTGATTTGGTGTTTTATAGAGGAAAATACCTCCAGCTGCGGCATTCAGAACTTCTTGAGTTATTTCGCTTAGACCATGATAGAAGATTTTGATAATGTTGCCTTTGGACAGATTGTGACCATGACAGTTTCAGAGCATTTCCTTCATACGAAGCCAAGCGTCGGTCAGAGATTCATTCTCGTGTTGAGAGAAAGCTCGGATTTCTCCGAGGAGTCAGTCAAAAAGAGCTGGGGGAAAGAATCGGCTAATGAAAGTGGTTCGGAGTTCATCCCATGTTTCGATAGTTCCTTCATTGAGTTCGTCCAACCATGTTTTTGCTTCCCTAGTAAGGGATAGGGGAAACATCATTAGGCGGACGGCTTCATTTTTGGTATCTCTGTATTTAAACATATTGCAGATTTCGAGGAATTCATGAATGTGTTTATGAGGATCGGTTTTGGTTCTTCTATCAAATTGGTTTCCTTTGACAAGGGTCAAATGGTTACCTTTGATAGCAAATTCGTTAACGGTTTCAGGAATAATAATTGCAAAACCGGGAGTCGGAGCAACAACACGGTCAGCAGCCCACATGGGTTCATCATCCATTGGGTAAAGGTTTTCAAGAGTAACTAGAAAGTGACAGAAGTGGTTGATGTCGAGAATTGGCGGATAGACAATTCTCGGGTTTTTAGATGGATTGTTTCTTTGATCGAATGGAACTCTTCTGTTTCGTCGACGACGTCTTCGATTCAGAGTACGCTCAGGTTCAAGTAACGGTTCAACAAGTTCAGAATTGGAATCACGTGTATGCATCCAAAGGAGAATTTGTTCAGGTCAGTTTGCCAGAAAACTGTATGGCGATTTGAAAAAGAGGGAGAGTTAAAGAGATTTTCCAGAGTTTGACTAGAGAACAACTAAGAAATCCCCGGCAACGGCGCCAAAAACTTTGATGTGTTTCAAAAGATTTAAATTTATAAGACTGAAAATACCGGATAATTATATGGAAACACACGGGTAAAAGTATAACCCACGTCTGCAGTATAATCGTTTTTGGTAAGACCAGGTCGTCCACAGGGATTAGAGTAGTGTTCGAATAATCAGAAAGAAAATAGACTTTAACAATTTTAAAAATAACTTTAGTTTTATCAATGATAATAAAGATGACTACTCGGATAGTTAAGAATAATTTATAAGTGTTGGAAATGATTTGACCTCGAAGATGGGACTTTAATTTATAAAAATGATTTCTCGTCAGAAAACGTTTTTACGAACTAACTTGATTAACTTAAGACTTATATTTAGTTAACTAGACCAAATGTGTCACTCAAATAATCCAGTTATTATTATATCAAAGCTTATTTTGTTTATCAATTTACGAAAGTGGATTTCTCAGCACAGACGTTAAAGACCATAGACAAATCTTTAAAACCACATAGATCATAACGGATCTTTCGACCTATACCGATATGATTATATAATCTAAGTTGATAAGCAAAAATAGATAAGATAAGATATAACAGGTTTGCAACATAAGCTTAAGATTAAAGCGATCAAGATCATACCAAACACTTATTCATTATCGTAACTTCACCGAGTAGTCATGAGAGATTTAGCCTCTCATGGCTAAGGAGTTCATAACAAAAGCACACTTTACATAAACTTCCATTATTTCAACAACTAGGTAAGAAAACTTCTTCGTTCTTGATCGTTAGATCTTTTTCTTCAAAGGAAAAGGTGTTTCTTGGTGTTTTGGTGAAAGGAGGGAAAGTATGTGTGTGTAAAATGGGATAGAATGTGAGGAATGATTATGAGGAGGGATTCTTTGAGGATGAAAATTCGTCCTCAATTTATAGGCAAGATTGGGTGAAAAGTGCGGCGCACTTAGGAAAAAGTGCGGCGAACTTTGGGAGTTAATGCGATAACATTTAATGACTTTTACTGGAAGTGCGGCGCACTTACAAATAAGTGCGGCGGTTTTGGGGAGTTAATGTAGGTGCATTTAATGGACTTTAATTCTTCAAACTTTGGGAAAATGTGCGGTGGTTTTGGGTTTCAGGGGAAAGTGAGCCGCACAATGTAGCAAGTGCGGCGGACTTCTTGAACTTTGGCTAGAAATCTTTTCTTTTCTTGTATTCGTCTCCCAAAGTGTATAGATTCATGAGCTTGGGTCTCTAGAGTCTTCAAGTGAACCTATAAGCAATTCAAGCTTAATTAAGTACCAAAAGTTCACGAGAAATGATAGAATAAACATAAAATAACGCCATAGAAACATGTATAATTTGGGCGTTATCAGTTTCCCACGCCAGGAGAGATGGTCCGGGTTAAGAGTTTGTCTGATGATCAATTGACTGCGAAGATGAGTGTGCTTCATTGTATGATGATGTCGCATGGTGGTGAGCTTATTGCTCGCTATCGCGGGTTGAATCAATCTCATCATGAGTATGTGTTATCAGCGGACTCTAGGCTGAAGGGTTACGAGGAGAAGGTTGCTAGCTTGACTGGGTTAGAACTTCAAGTGTCTTCCTTGAAGAATCAGATTTCCAGTCATAACGACAAACTTTCTTCCTTCGATGCCTCTTTCGCAAAGTCCAAGGCAAATGGAAAGGAGAGGAAGAAAAAGATCAAGTCTCTTACTAAAAGTGTGGATAATTTGCACTCTAAGGTGGCTCGTCTCTCCGCTGCTCTTAATCAAGCTACCGTTCTTGAGGCTGAAAAGGATGAGGAAATCCTTCGGTTAAAGACTACTCCTCTAGAGTTTTCTTCCTTTTTCCATGGTCAATTCTAGGGCTTGTTCCGGAAGTTTCTTGCTTTTGATGAGTTCAGCAGAGTTTAAGGTGAACTTCTTTCTTTAGCTGCCAGTGCTGGGTTTGAGCGTGGATTGATTATGCATCGGACCAAGGATGAGTTTGCTGCTGTGTTGAAGATGGTTAATTTCATGCCTGGTGCACAGGATAGGCTTGCTGAAGCCTCCCCCTTGTTGCTCAAACTGATTATGCCTTTCTCAACAAGATCTCTGAGCATGCTACTGAACCTTTATCAGTTATCCTTCAGCTTGAGCCTAAAAAATTGGTTCGTCCGGCCAACGTCCCCGCTTCAAGGGAGGTTCGCGTTTCTCCTCCTACCAAGGAGTCGATTGTGACACCTGCTTCCAAATCATTGGAGTTGTCTGTTAATGTTAATTTTACTGCTTCTGCTATTGCTCCTGAGCATAATGAGGAGATGGTAAATGCTGAGGTTGATGGGTCAGACCCAAAGATGACTCATAACACCGTTGTTGTTAAGTCCGGACATGCTTTTGTGCAAGGTATTTCTGTTTCTCTTGATGATGCTATGGAGTTGGTGGAGTTAGGGTCGGGGCGTGTTTCCTTCGGCCCTAATGATGTTGTGGTTGCCCTTTCTGCTCATGAGAAAGTTGATGGTTTGGATCCCTCTTTTGCTGCTGGTGAAGAGGCTGCTGCTAACCCCTCTAGGGTTTAGACTTAGTTTTTCCTTTCTCCTTTTTTTTGTAAGTCTATTTTCTGTTAGGGGAGGGGCGCGTGGTATGCCGTAGAACACTTGTTGCTTCGAGCTTGGGGCAAACTGACTGTAGATGTGTGGTTGTCCATCCAACGGATCCTGAGTCATGCCACCCGCCCTTGGCTGAATGGCTTCCCCCTTAGACATGTAGCATAGCTGGTCAAGAATCCGTAGGTTCAATGGGCTAAATATTGCTTTCCGGAGCAGATATCACATTATCACACCTAGCTTTTGAACTTGCCTGGTTACTAGCTCGTTAAGTATTATTTTGCTTTCCTTTTTATGTAACTGCCGACTACGTTCGGTTAGCATCTCCGGCTTCGTTCGGCTTGTAATAAGTGTTTTTGTAATGTAATCCACTCTTTAGTACGCCGGTTTGTTTCTCATAGCTTGTTTGTAATGTTTATACGTTTGTATCTAGCACTTTAGCATTGGTTTATTCCCCAAAACGCCTTATGTTTGCTCTTATTATATGTTTTTTGTATGATCCGGATGATCACATCCAGACCACCTCATATACCGGAGCAAATGTTTATTAGCTATGTTCATACACATTACAGGTTGCTTATGTTTCCTTTCTCATTAGTTGGTACATGTTCTCTCTACAACGTTGTTCATCGGAGTCCCTTGCTCGGAAGGAGGTGATCACTGTGTCTCATCCTCCGGCCTCATGCTAAAGTTTTCTTGTTTTAACTTTGCCTTCCCATATGTGTTTCGTGTTTATGGGGTAAGTGTGTTCCTTTATTAATATCCGAAGGTAGCGAGCCATCCGGAGCTTACCATGCTTCGTGTTTGCATCATTGTTACTTATCCAACAGAATTTGACTTTATCATGTTAAGGTAAAAATCAAATACTTTGATATATAAAAAATAGAAGGGCCCTCCGAGGTGAGCCAACAATTTGAAAATGGCTACCTCGGATGGGTTACATAGTGCTATTAGACATATGCTATGATTACAAGTCCATTCAGTTACTCTCACTAGCTTCACGATTGCAGTT
The DNA here is from genome assembly GCA_026074375.1 of Tanacetum coccineum. Lineage (NCBI taxonomy): Eukaryota > Viridiplantae > Streptophyta > Magnoliopsida > Asterales > Asteraceae > Tanacetum > Tanacetum coccineum. Next base: position 24,655 of record BQNB010039469.1, read on the forward strand.
TGGTTTTGCTTCTGGTGCATTGCTTGTTGCTTTCCCTTTCTTGCTGCTGCTTGTCTCTTCTATCGATGGTCTTGTTTTGATACCTACTGATACTTCCTGGTTGAGGAATTATAACTTTATAGTTGCCAACCCTGTTAACACTTCTGCTTTTAGGTTTAGGATTTTTGGGAGGTGTGTGATTCAGAACCTATTAAATGAGTTGTTGCATCCATAATTTCTTATTTGTACTTTCTCTCCTGTTCTGTTGCTGGTGTGTGATTTCCTTCTACCTGAGCATCCAATGTTAATGAATTAATAAAGACGTGCAAGTCTTTCATACCTTGATTAGCAGAGGCGGTTAGTCCTTCCAATAATGTCTCACAATCTATGGCATGGTTGGATGCATTAAACTTCAAACGGATGGCATACGAATGCATCCTTTCCTTGGGGATAACTAGGATAATTCCTACACCCGAACCTTCTTCAATTGATTCTTTGCCTAAATACAACTGCCAGGCCCTTGGTGTTGGGGTTGATTTTGCTTGAAGCTTCTTGTTTAGGGTGAGTGTTCCTCCTTCGTTTGCATTTGGTGTTCTCTCTACTTGCTCTCCTTGACTGAAGAACTTCTTTACTACTGATCCTTCAGCTTCCTTTCTTAGGATGTACGAGATGTCATACGTACGTACTTCAGCGGCACATTTTGCTAATCGTCCTTCTTTTACGGAGAGTTTCAGTATTTCTTCCATCGGTCCGTCGGTTACCACCTTGACCTTATGTTTTCTAAATATTGCTCTCAGGGATCTTGTCGTGTGAATTAGTGTTTGTACCATCTTTTCAGTTGGGGTGTAGCATATTTCCATTCCTTGTAGCTGTCGGCTCACATAGGAAACAGGTATCTGGATTCATTCCTTCTCTACCAATAGCATAGAACTTATTGTCTCGTTTCTTTGCCGTAGACATAGCATTAGATCTTCTCCTTCCTTTGGGACGGCCAATGTTTGCAACTTGCCTAGTTTTCTTTTATCCTTCGAAGGGCTTCTTCGGCTTCGTTCGTCCAGCCAGATCCTTTTGCTGTCTCCAACCTCATTCGGGCCTCACGTATGGGATACTTCAGCTCCGCAAGCTTTGGGATGAACTTGCTAATGGCTGTTAGTTTCAAGAATAAGCTTCGTATTTGATTTGAACTTCTTGGGGTGGGGCCTAGGATGATTGCCTGTATTTTTTCTAGGTCTTCTTTTACTCCTTCCTTTGTTACCATATAGCCGAGAAACCTTCCTTCCTTCACTCCGAACGAGGACGTGACCGGATCAATCTTGATGTTTACTCTTTTCAACTTTCTTAGTATTTCTTCAACATCTTGAACCAGGTCCAACTTACTTTTGCTTTTTATTGCTATTTCTTCCAAGTATATTTCCATGTTCCGTCCTCTTTGATCGGTTAAGACCTTCTCCATCATCCTCTGAAGTGTAGCTGCTGATTTTTTTTAATTCTTTTGGCATATGGGTGAAACAATATACTCCTTCCCCCGTCTGAAACCCAGTCTTTTCCTCATCATTCTCTGCTATTCTTATTTGGTTGTATTCCTTAGGAAGTCGTAGGAAACATTTGTACGGATACCCCATTAAAGATGCTAGCTCTTTCCCTTCCTTCGGAAAGGGATACATGTCCTTGGCACAGACTTTGTTAAGGCTAAAGTAATCCACCTGCACTTTCCAAGTTCCATTTGCTAGTTTAATTGGTATCGCATTGGTGATCCATTCGGGGTGTCTAACCTTTCTAATTAGTCTTTCCCTTAGCCACAGAACACCTTTTCTTTCAGTGCTAGTCTTCCTTCTGGTGCCATGGGTCATCTCTTATGAACCACCGGTTCGGCTAGGGGATATATCTTTTAATTGATGTTCCATGACGAATCGTGGAACAACTGTTCTTTCTGATCCGGTCCAATAGTTGTTTGCAGTTAGTTGTCAACGTGGTTCCCATCGTCACATACTGGTCCGGACGTTCATGACCGATGGTGAATAACTCCTTTGCGTCTTCTCTGCCCCATGTTTTTCCAAGTGACACCGGACCCGAATCAGGCCCTCTTCCGGAGTTACTTTTTGTTCTTGGGATTACTTGTTCCCTTATCCTGGACATTTGTTCTTCACGTTGACGCCACTGTACCTCCTTCCATAAACCTTGTACCCTTTCCAGGTGTTTGCATTCTTGTAGAGCCTCTCTACTGGTTTCCATTGTTACGACTCCTTGTTAGTGGGGAATTTGATCATGGAGTGGATGGTAGAACCTGCTGCTCTGAGGCTTCTCATTTCAGTCCTTCCTATTATGATGTTGTACGGCGAACAACATTTTATTATTTCAAACTCCATTAGCACCGTCTTACTTCTTCTGTCCTTTCCCATATTTATTCGAAGATCTATTACTCATAGGGGATGATATGTTCTCCTCAAAAACCTATCATCGGAGACCTGCACCTTCTGAGCCTTGATCGGATGTTGACATTGAGGTTTCTGAAGCAGTGTTCATACATGATTTATGACAAACTTCTACCGTGAACAAGGATCCTTCGGACTTGATCTCCTTCTATCATCCCTTCTAATATGATGGGTTCGTCCGTCAATTGACTATGAGGGATCACCAGGAAGGTGAGTTCATTCATTAGACCAGACTTTCTTTCTTCAAAAGGCATCTTGTGATTTCCTTCTTCCTTTATCATGTTTATGACCTTCACACCGTTCCTTCCCTGATTCCTATTCCGCTGATTGTTCTGGCGGATGTCCTTCACTAGATGAGCCAACTTCCCCGAGGCCACGACTTCCTTTATTTGCTTTTTTAGTTGATAACAGTCGTTAGTGTTGTGACCTCTGTCCCTGTGGTAGTCATAAAACTTATTCAAGTTTTGTTTTTCAGGGGTTCCGATCAAAGGCTGCGTTTTTGGGAAGCTCACGCTTTCCATGGCAAGGATATCTTTCGGAGTCTTGATAAGTGGGGTGAAAGTATCTTTTCGGGGATAAGGAGTGTATACCCCCATGTTCCTTCGTGCTTCTCTCGGGCCGCCTCTATTCCTAGCTTTTTTGGGTACTTCGGTCCATGCCGGACGAACATAACCTTTGTCCCCTTGAGAAGGACGGACCATTTCTGCTGACCCAGTGGCCACTTCTCCCCTAATGAAGGCGTTGACTCTTTCGAACATTTCGTCCACCGTCTTAGGTATTTTGTCATTGAGCTTCTTGGTGAGTTCTGGATGACCATGACCGTGCATAAAAGCTGAGATACGTAGGACCAGAGGATCTCCCTTTATATGTAAACTTTCAGATTTGAACCGGTCCATGAAAGCTTGTAAGCCCTCATTCTGTCTCCTCTTGATGCCGTGAATTTCTGTTGGGTCATTAGCATATCTCTTTTGTTATGAAAATTCTTCCAAGAACTTCTGGCTTACTTCCTCGAAACCGTCCACACTTTTAGGGTCCAGGTCGTCAAACTAGTTTCGTGCCGTTCCCCCTAGGGTTTGGCGAAACATTTTGCACCAAATGGGCATCGGCCATTCCTCTTGCTCGGCTGCCGCCAAGAAGATACCTAAATGATCCTCCGGATCCTTGTTTCCTTCGTATACTCTGATGTTCCGAGGGAGTTTTGCCCTCCTATGATGTTTGAAACGAGTGATTCTTTGGGTAAAAAAAGTGGGTTTAGGCCTTTTGTAGGGTGAATTCAGGTCTTCATAAGCATCTTCCGAACCTTCCTCATGTTCAGAGTCTGAGCTTGTCTCTTGGTGTCCGGACCTTTTTCTTTTGGATTTGGACCTTTTCCTTCTTGCTTTGTCCTTGGTTATGCTCCGGTCTTCCAGCCTTCTTGACCTTCTTAAGTGTGTCGGTTCTTTGTTCTTAGAGGGAGTCTTTTGACTTTTACTAGCAGAGCGAGTTTGTCTGTGAGTGTCAGATGTGCCGAAAGATTCGAGGGAGCATCAATCGAAAAATCCTATGGCTAGCGACCTGGCCGGAGCTTCTTTTTCAGAATCGGCATAGGCAAGTTTTCTTGGTGTGGCCTTCATCTTGGCTTGCTGTTCATGCTATTTGATCATGGTTCTTAATACATCAATGTTTTCTTTGATGAAGGCCGGAGAAGGAGAAGGGGTTTTTTGCGTTTGTAAGCCTGGTTCGGTGGGACCCTCATGGGTTTCTGTTCCTATGTCCCTTGTCACCGCTCCCTGAAATTCCTCTTCGATAGGTTGCGAGTCAACCATGCCTTCTTCGGTTTTCTTCTTTTGGGTAGATTGGGATGCCGGGTCCCACGGATGGCGCCAAATGTTAAGGTAAATTTACGTGGGCTGTTTGGGCTTGGTAAAAGTGACCTCAACGGTGATGAATATTGAGTTCATCTTGGTTCCTCCGGAACTTAGTCCCTCATCTCGTAGCTGAAAATAAGAAAGAACACCATTAGCTCACCACGGGGTATGAATCCGAGACCAACTTCGACGTAAGATTAAGTATGGTGATTGTAAGATAAAAGCGAAGAATATAAAGTATGGTCCGGAGTAGGTGTTATGTGTATCGTCTTGAGGAAATGAGTCTTCCCTTTATACTATTTGGGATTCACTACAAGACATAACCGTAAGGCTCTCTCTTGGTACAAACTGTCAGCCATGTGTCATACCAAGGACTGTAGTCCTTCGTGAGGACTGTACCTTTGTCGGATTGTCCTTAGGTACCGCTGCGTTAGGACGGAGCTAATAACTCCGGACCTGACATGTCCTTCGACACGCCAGCTTCTCCGGAATTCTGGTGGTGACTCCGAACCTGACTTGTCCTTCGACAAGTCAGCATCTCTGGAGTGTTTGTTTAGTTTAGCCCGTGTTAGTTTGGCAGAAGCATCTAAGCCAGATTTATCCTTCGGATGGTCCAAAAGAGACTATACCTCATCACTAAGCAAATTGCAGCACTAATGAAAGATCGCGGTAACATTTTCTTTGCATATTTAATGAATATCTCTAAGTTTTGTGTAGAGGTGAAAACTTTAACCCAAATTCTTTTATATGGGTCGATATGGGCTGTATAAGTAAATGGGTCAAACGGGTTAAAAGCTACCTAAAGTAGATATTATAATGCATACAACCATATAAATGGTTTTTGTTCAATACTTTAGTTTATTATTGCAATATACTACGTAATTGTTTTTCTAAGCATAAATAATGAATCGGGAATTTATCTTGTTTTTTTAATTCAGTATGGACAAAAAAAAGTAACTGTTAGCCAACCTTCGTGGGCCGCCCATCATACCACCTCTAATTCTGTGGCAATAAAAGTCTTATGGCATGCACCATGCATTACCATTTTCTATTTCATGATTACTTAAATCTATCTTATTTGCTTTTCAGAGGTTGAAAATGATCTTATGTCAGAGTCCGAAGTAAGATCCTTATATCATAATATTAAAGGGATTTCAATTCCATTTCCAAATATCGGAGAAGGAGAAACAGAGGCTCAATTCACAACCTTCACAAAATGTCTTTTATATAGTTGAAAATGTAAATAAATTGTTGGATCAGATTAACATGTTGTTTGATTCCAAAAAAAATCTGCACTCAACTCTTTAAAAGCAGGCCTTTGAAATTGAACGCTTGAAGGATGAATTTGAAGAAGTCAACAATGAACCTGAATACAAGCATAAGAGGAATGGTTCAAACCCCATGGATTAGTCGGTCATAAGATCGGACATCATGGTTACCCACTATAATCTTACACTAACACTCTTAATAAAATGATTTTGGAGGTTGTAAATATTTAGAAAACTTCTTCAGTCCCATGACCGTTTTTATGGACCCAAATCAGCCCAACCGTAAAATAAACAAGTGAAAGTGCCAGCTATTGATTTGAAGGATAGAGAGGCACTATAATTTGTAAACTTGCTCCGCCTAATATTTTTGTGGCTATAAAATGATACTTCACTTCATGTGAAATTTTGAATGCAAGTATTTGTTGTAAAACTCGCCCTGTCTTGATTTTAGTTTTTCATCATAATTATTGTTTGGGTTTTCTTGATGCATGACCGTAAGCAACTAGCATGTGCATGTAGTACTTCTACTTTTATATATTTTGAATCTTATGGTATCCTGAACAACGAACTTTTAGTCCTTATCGCTGGTCATGTCAATTTTTATGAAGAAAAGTATTAATAACGTTTGAAATGTAGTATATGATTTTGGATTTCCAACCATCGGTTTGATTTTTATTTTGTTTATATAGAGAAATGCAGTCGTAACATGGATGTGTGCAACATAAGACGTGCATGAATGCGCTAATAAAAGATAAGAGTTTGATAGAATACATCTTTTTAGCTCTTGCTATATTATGTGAGCAAAATTTAAAATTTTAATCGATAATAATACATAATTAAAATATTATTAAAAAAACCCGTACGTGCACGGGTATTATAACTAGTACATAAAAAGGTGATTTGATAAGGTATTTTGAGTGGTCAAAACTCAAATAAATCAAGAAAGACACACATGAAAATTACTTTCTTTACTTTTCTTCTTAACATCAACTAATGCAATTGTTACATATTTATAATAAACTTGTAACTAACGACTCTAACTTACCCACTAACCTACACTAACTTACCCACTTAACCAACATGAAACTTGCATGATAAACTCTAAACATGCAAGTAATAGTAGAAAAATAATTTTGACTAATTCATTCATTCACCTACGATACATTTGATGCACATAAATATACATATCAATATTCCTCGTTTTAAAACGAGCCTTGGCCTCAAGGCTCATGGTCTTGGACATGGAGTCTTGCGACTCCTAATGTAGGTCATCTTGGATTCAAGAACAAACTTTGGTAGATAGCATCAGTGATCGAGATGATGTGTCTTCACGCATCGAAAACTAAGTCCTCAAATACGATTAGCATGGATGGAAATGGCTGAGGGGAGTTGAAATAACAATGCAAACTGCTATTTTGATGGCTAAGGAGCAAAGCTTGTGGGTTTATCGTGTCAATAGTGTGTGGGGCGTTGATGGAGAAGAGTGTGTGATAAGCTTGGTGAAGTGTTATGATGATACGACCCGGTTTGCGGTTGTATCGGGATAGGGCATCACTTCAAGCGTGTGCTAGCTCCGTCAGAAGAGAGAAGAGAAGATTAGAGGTTTTTGATCTTTAACTTGATTGATTTCATTGATGAAAACTATTCGTTATTTATAGCTGAATAACCCTAACTTGTAACAAAAGATAAACACAAAGACTTTTCTAGTCAAACACGTAATTAATGATATTATTTTAAGGATAGATTCACATGACATAATCCTCTTGTCATGCGAGCTTGAACTTGGTCCTCTTGGGTCGCCCGTCCCTCGTATCGTGGCCATAACATATGATGATGTCATATATTTTTTTAATTGTTTCCTATTTTTTTGGTAAGTCATAATATCATATAATCAACATTTTTTTAATTAAAAAGTTGAAATTTAATCACATAATATCTTTATATCCAACTTTTGGTTATGCTCATTCTGAGTCATGGTTGTCTTAATTATGTTTTTCTTTATTATTTAATCGGTTATGTTCGTCAATATATTATTCTTTATTGATATTCTACAATAATATGTTTGAACTGAAGACAACATCACTAGACTATATATGTATAACTTACTAATATGTATCTTTTTGCGGATCTATAGTCTATCATGCCTAATGTTGATATTTTTGTATGTGTACGGTTATTAGATTTTATGAATAACTTTGATGGTTGTACTGTTATTTTTAAATAACTTTTTTTCTATTGTCTCGATCAGTTCATTTTTATCAATATTGCATGCTTTTTCGGGCCTATATCCAACTTTTGGTTATGCTCATTCTAAGCTATGGTTGTCTTAATTTTGTTTTTCTTTATTATTTAATCGGTTATGTCCGTCAATATACTATTCTGTATCAATATTCTACAATAATATGTTTGGTATCACATTAAAACTGAAGACAACATCATTAGACTATATATATGTGTAATGTTTATTCTTACTAATATGTATCTTTTTGCTGGTTTATAGTCTATCATGCCTAATGTTAATATTTTTGTTTGTATACGCTTATTAGATTTCATGAATAACTTTGATGGTTGTACTGTTATTTTTAAATAACTTTTTTTCTATTGTCTTCATCAGTTTATTCTTAGTAATATTGTGCGCTTTTTCGGGTCTATAGACTATCATGGCTATTTTTGTACCGCTATTAGATTTCATGAATAATTTTGACGGTTTTATCAGTATTTTGACTAATTATTCTTTCTGTGTATTGTCTTCATCAGTTTTTCGTTAGTAATACTTGTACGTTCTTGTGGGTTTATTGTTTATCACTACAAGAAAAATGGCTTTTAGGGACTACGGTTGTAGTCCCTAAAAGGCCAGATTGTAGTCCCTAAAGGTTTATAGGGACTACATGTAGTCCCTATAAACCTTTAGGGACTACAATCTGGCCTTTTAGGGACTACATATATTTACTACATATTTTGAAAGACTTCCTTTTGGGGACTACACGTAGTCCCAACAGAACCTTTTAGCGACTAGTTTTTGGGGACCACAATTCGTTTTTATATAAAAATGGTCAATGAAAGTCAAAAACTATAGTGACTACAAGTAGTCCCTAAAGGTTGCATGGCCAAATTTCTAAAGCAGTTTTTAGGGACTACATGTAGTCCCTAAAAGTAGCAGCTCCAAAAAACAACCCAGCCTATTTTATGGCATTTCCTAGGTTTTTTGACCCAATTTTCTAGATTTTTTCGCCACAAATTTTCCAGATGTTTCAAACGCAAACAATAACATTCCATAAAGTTTAAAGTAGTTCAACAACATAAACAGTTTAAAAGAAAAAGCTCAACGACAAATTTCTACTAAACAACCTAAAGTACAAGCTGATCTACTCCTCTCCGGATTCGGCAGCATCTTTGATAAGTGTAAAAATACACATATCCGTTTATACCTAAAATAACCCAATTAAACCCAAAACAGACTAAAAATGGCAAAGATATGTTTGTTTTTGTGTTTTGTGTATGCAGGTACGGATATATCAAATATCACAAGAAAACCGTCAAGAACGGGCAAACACAGATACGAGAACGGAAGAGCGTGCAAGAGCCGGAAGCCAAAGTCAAAAAAGTCAACCCTCAGTCAACTCTGGTTAAAAAGTCAAAGTCAACACTAAAGGAAGAATCCAAAATCCCAAAATCAATCCCTCAAGTTCTAAAAGTTACACAAATAGTCCCTAACCTACATTGGGCCTAATCTTTCCTTAAACCCTTACCCGGATCCAAAAGCCTAAAACCCTAAAGCCCATTTGCCTTTTAATAAACTCCAAGGACCATTTGTATTTGCCGAAAAAATCTACAAATAACATACCTATATCAAAACCTGTATATAACTCATCACAACTTTACCAAAACTCAAATATACAAGTAAACGGATCGAAGAAATACGAAGACCACAACTTGTACAAAAGATAATTAAAGCTAAATCGAGTCCAAAATCCAATAAGTCTAACAATCAGTGCTTCCTAGTCATAAAGGGGGCTTACAAGTAGCATACTAATTAAAAACAACCATGGGAAACAAGTTTTAAATATCGCCAAAAATAAACCGAAAGTACCAATGTACAGTACATACTAATAATATAAAACACAACTACTCGCACCGTCGACGATTTTATTGTTAAGAGACGGTATTATTCTGGTATTTTGGTTTATTAGCCGCATCCTCGCCATCACGCATCATTGCCACCCTCCTCGTCACCCAACCACGCCCGCCACTATCCCTAGCAAACCCACCACGACTCTCAAACCCCTAAACATATCTGAGTACCTGATGTCAGCTTCTGAAAATATTCATCATAAAAGTCTACCTTTCTAATTCATGTTCGAGCGAACTGTCGTGCAGGCAAACTTGGCTCGATGTGGCCCGTGATGAGAGGAGGTGAGGTTGTATGCTAGTGGGGGGGGTGTTGACAATTACCCGACCCACATCGGAAGTGCTCACGAAGACTTACCCCCATCGTGCCAACGCATTGATCCTCATCCTCTTGTGCTGACTCCGTACCTCAAGCCTTCTCATTCCTCGCTATGTAGTGACAAAAACACAAGATAGTAATATATTAGTCGGTTGCTACATTATATTCTCGATAATTCATTAAAGTGTGTTTTGAAACAAAACTTACATATATTCGGCGGTCCCCATCATTAGGGAATACCCCGTCAATAGTGTGGGTCCGCCAGTAGGTGTCAATGAGTGAAGGGTACTCGTGAGTGTCTGAGGCCTGCATCTGTACATACACACGCATATAAGATGAAACTAATTAAAAACGACAAATCACAACACACCAAAGCGTAGAATCAATATATATGTCATATTTATGTAAAAATAATTATAATGTTTTATTACCATCCATCACAAGGCGACCAGCGACCGGGATCCGTCGAGATAGTGACGGACGCTCTTTTGGCCGGTTTAGCCGATTTGAGCGGACTTCCGAGCAAGGTTCTGGAATCATTTTCCAAAAAGCATGTACTGGTCCCCACCACCCGCTGTAATCTCCTCGGGACTGCCCCCCTGACCCCTCGCACATCGTAAATCCCGTGGTGGGTCTTGCCTTCCAATGCCTGGTCTTGAAAGTAGCCTTGTTGAGTAATGTAGGGCATTTTGCAGTGTTGTGATGCCTTCGTATCTCGTATTCCAGCTCAGACTCCCTGTGCGCCTGAGTCAAACAGGGTCTGCAATCATAACAACAAAACAAAACAAGTTAGAGGATATAATTTATATATGTATTTAAATTTGGGTTTATTTATGTATATGATATAAATAAATAAACGAATTTAGATAAATATACACAATTAAATAAATGAACATGATAATGAAATAAACATAAAAGGATAACTGACCCCAATATTTGAAATGATCGCCGCCTTTCGCTCCTTCGGGACCTTCTCCCAAGAAGGGTAGTACAACGACACACTCCTAACGACCTCCCTGATGTAGTTAGACCAGGTTTAAGCCGCATGGGACCTGAGAGGTTTAGGTTTGTTTTCCACCACCTCAAAAGTGATCGGGACGGGGGCCTTTAGTTTCCCAGCGATGTTCTTTTCGGGTAAGACTTGACCAATACGGAAGCTCAAATAAAATAATCCGTTACCTACCCAAATCTTTTCTACGATGAGGAATCATACGTTGTCTCTTCACACCACTCCATAACTCGATGTTTACCCTCAAAAGACGCACTCACCAAAATTAGAGGGTTAGAAAAAGAAGATATAGAATTATGGTTTAGAGGAGGAGGAGGTGCTCGTGTAACGCCGGTGGAGGTGGTGGTGGTGGGTTATGTTGTAGGTGGAGGTGGTGGTGTGGGTTTATTTGTAGTGGTGGAGGTGGTGATGGTTTGATTTTATTGGTGGCGGTGTGCTCGTCACAAAATCGCACGTGTGATATATATATTTTGTCGTTATGAAACTGGTGAAGATGATGAACCCAATCTAGTTTTTAACACTTTTCCCCAGCGACAATCCCCGGCGACATGTCGCCGGGGAAAAAATAAAATTTGTCGTTTAGCGTAATGAAATTATTGGCGCGTAAATTGGTGCGTTAATGGTAGGGTATCCCCGGCGACATGTCGCCGGGGAAAAGATAAATTAAATATACTTTTTTTTATAGTTTTTATTTAACTTTTTAAATAAAATATATAACTTATTTATAAAAATTGTATAACGATGTTTATTTTATTTTATAAACTTTTTTATCAAAATGTTATAGAATTTACAATTATTTTTTATAAATATATATAGTTTGGTTTTGTTTCGGCCGGGTCGTCCGGTTCCTCCCTCGGTTCCGTATAAATTATTCTGTAACATGATTTTATAAAATATATAATTATTATTTACAATTATTTTTGTAAATTATTATAATTGGTTTGTTTCGGCCGGGTCGTCCGTTCCTCGGTTCGTATATAATATTATGTAAAATGATTTTTTATACTATATATAATTTTTATTACAATTATTATTTTAATAAATTATATAATTGGTTATCGGCCGGGGTGGTCCGGTTCCTCGTATTCGGGATAGAAGTAGTAGTTAAATGAATTTTTATAAAATATAAAAATTATTTATTTACAATTATTTTTTATAAATTATATAATTGGTTTGTTTCGGCCGGGTCGGTCCGGATTCCTCGATCGTAAAATAATTATTATTTAAAATATTTTTATAAAATTATCTTATTCTTTACAATGAATTTTTATAAATTTATATATATTGGTTTTGTTTCGCGAGGTCGGTCCGTTTCCTCGTGGTTCGTATATAATTATTATTTAAAATGATTTTTTATAAAATATATAATTATTATTTACAATTATTTTTTATAAATTATATAATTGGTTCGTTTCGGCCGGGTCGGTCCGGTTCCTCGGTTCGTATATAATTATTATTTAAAATGATTTTTTATAAAATATATAATTATTATTTACAATTATTTTTTATAAATTATATAATTGGTTCGTTTCAGCCGGGTCGGTCCGGTTCCTCGGTTCGTATATAATTATTATTTAAAATGATTTTTATAAATTATTATTGTCAATCCCCGGCGACATATTTTTCTATAATTAAATTTTTTATAAATTATGTAGTTACAGTTATTTTTTACAATTATTTTATATCAAATAATTTAAAATAAAGTATTTTAAATATTAATTATTAAAAACTCTATTTTTTAATAAATAGAAGTTTTGATATATTGAAGAAAACTTTTTAGTAAAAAAATATAGTTGTGAGTGTTTGTGAGATATTAATCAAAACGCTAAAAATTTAATAACACTTTCCCCGGCTACATAGACGCCGTGGAAACATCTTTTTTTATTTTGATATATTTGTGAATATATTAATAAACTTTATAAATTTTTTAATAATACTTTTCCCCGGCGACATGTTCCCGGAAACATCTTTTTTTATTTTTAGGGTTAACTGATGAGTCGATATGGTAGGGTTAACATTAGAGTTTTCAACGGATGAGTCCGATATTTACGGTTATACATTAGAGGTTCAACCGATAGTCGATTTGTAGTTATACATTTTAGTTTTCAACGATGAGACGATACGTTTACGTTTAAACATTAGAGTTTCAACTGATTGAGTCGATATGGTAGGGTAATACATTAGAGTTTCAACGATGGAGACGATATGTTACGGTATACTTAGAGGTTCACACGGATGGTGATATGGTTAGGTTATACAGTAGAGGTTTCAAACGATAGACGATATGTGACGGGTATACATTAGAAGCTTCAACATGGTGATATGGTAAGGGTTATACAGAAGAGGTTCAACGATGAGACGATATGTTTACGGTTATACTTTAGAGGTTCAAGCATACGGATGAGTCGATAATGGATAGGGTATATAATACAGTAGAGTGTTCAACCGATGATCGATATTTACGGTTTTATACAGTAGAGTGTTCGAGCGGATGAGTCGATATGGTAGGTTTCCATTAGAGTTTCAACGGATGAGAATAAAAAAGAAAAGGGGGGGGGGGGGGAAAAAAAGGGTCATATGTTTATCGATTGTATACATTATAGTTCAAAACGAATGAGTGATTTGGTAGATTATACAGAATGTTTCAAAACGGTTGAGTCAATATTTTACCGTTATACTTAGAGTTTCAACGATGTGTCGAGATGTTACTGTACATGAGACTGTTCAACTAAGAGTTGAGATGGTATGGTTCGAATTTAATTTCGAGTATTTTGTCATTTGCAATGTAATCTATGTTTGTTTTTTATTGTATGTGAAGACTTTTTTTAAACTTTTATGATATGAATGTGTTGATGTAATAACGATAAATGGGGAATGTGTTTTAGGTATAATCGATATCACCTTAAAAACATATATATATTTTTTGTTAAAATATACTGAATATCGGACCGAAACAAATCTAAAAAACGCAGTTTAATTAAAAGTCAACAAAGTCAAACGTTTTCCCCGGCGAAATTATTTTATATCAAATAATTTTAAATAATATATTTTTTCACATTTAATTATTAAAAACTTCTAGTTTTTAAGTAAATATAGTTTTTGATTATTAATTAAACTTTTAGTAAAAAATCTGTTGTGAGTGTGTTTGTGATATATTAATAAAAACGCTAAAAAAAAATTTAATAACACTTTTCTCTCCCCCTTCCCGGCGACATGTCGCCGGTAAACATCTTTTTTTATTTTTGATATATTTGTGATAATTAATTAAACTTAAAATTTTTAATAATACTATTCCTCCTTCCTCCCCGGCGACATGTCTCGCCGGGAAACATCATTTTTTATTTTGATATATTTGTATATATTACTAAAACTTTAATAATTTTTAATAAATACTTTCTCCCCGGCGACCATTCGGCCGGGGAAAAGTAAGAAGCGGGAAAATTTCCTGCCACACTTTTAAAACCGTAAGAAATATTTGGTCAAATTTAACGACCTTATCCCCGGCGACATGTCGCCGGGGAAAAGTTCAGAATACTTTGACTAAATTTTCTACGAGAATTGGTGCCACGTAGGATCTATTTTTGTCGTTTAGTGCATATTCCCCAGCGAACATATTCGCAGGGGAAAAGTCCGCACCTGTTTCCTCATTATTTCCTGTAGTTCTTCATGATCATCACCATCGTATTACTTTCATCACCTTCATCAATGAAAACATTCACCATAACTTGGTTCCGTGTTAAAGGAACGGCGCAATCAGCATCTCGATGTCTTCTTACTTATCCGCTAAGGTGTGAATGTAGATCTTTCGAACTTACACCTCGTTCTGCGCCACCACGAAACTTCGCCACAAACATCTCCACAAACTTCTCTAATCCAACTGGGAATGCCAATGGTGGGGAATCAGGTAAGGACGTACGAAGATAGACTATGAACTGTCCGCAGCATCCTAACCAAACGTCCTGGCTTAAACCCTCCCCGCTTGTTCCCAAGACTTTGTCCATATCTCATCAATCGGTCATATATACCGCAATACGCTCAAGACCCGCTTTAGTATTTTTTTTTTTTTGTTTTTTTTTTGATTTTTTTTTATGGTGTCTTTATCTTTTGTTTGTTATTTTTTATATTTTTTTTTTACTAATTCTTTTTTGTTTTTTTTTTTTTTTTTTTTTTATATTTTTTTTTTTATTTCTAATTGTTTTATTTTTATTTTCTTAATTGCCCCCTTTTTAGTTGTTTTTTTTTTTCTTATTTTTTGTTTTTCTATCTTGTTGTTTTTAAATTTGTTTAGTTCGGTATGTTTTTTGATTTATTAGTTTTGTTTGTTTCGAAATTGCATTTTTCCTTTTTTGTTATTTTTTTGGTATATTTTTTTTATTCTCGTTTTATTTCTTATTTTTTTTTAAGATATTTTTTTTTTAGATTTTTTGTTACTGATTTTTATTTTTTTTTTCGTTTCTTTTTTTTTTCTTTTTATTTTGTGATTCTCTTTTTCTGTTATTTTGTTTTTAATTGTCTTTTCTATTTAGTTCTTTTTATTTTTTTTTCGTTTTAATATTTATTATTTTATATTATTTTTTTTTTTATTTTATTATATACTCTTAGTATTTTATTTATATTATTGTTGTTTTTCTTATTTTTGTTTAGAATAATTTGATATTTTTTTAGCTTTTTTTTTCTTATTGTATGTTGATTTTTTTTTTTAATTAGATTTATTGATTTTTATTTATTTTGTTATAAGTTTTTTTTATTAATTTTTTTTTTTTTTATTTTTTTTCTTTTTTTTTTTTTTATTTTTTTTTTTTTTTTTTTTGTTTTCTTTTTCTTTTTTATGTTTTTTTTTTTAATGGTTAATATTTCTTTTTTTTTTTCTTTGACGTTTTTTTAAATTTTTTTCTTTTTTTTTTTTTTTACTTTTTTCATTAGTTTTTTATTCTTGTTAATATTTTTTTCTTTTTTCTAATTTATAATTATTATCTAATCTTTTCTTTTTTTCGTTTGTCTATTATTTTTTTAGTTTAATTTTATATTATTATTATTTATTTAGTATTTTTTTCTACTTCTGATTTATTTTCTTTTATTATTATTTTATTTTTTTTTACTTCATTTTTTTATTTTTAATTTTTTTTTATTATTTTTTTTTTTTCTAAACAAAAATCATAGAAATTGTAATACAAGTAACATAAAAATATAAAATATAGTATTAAAATTCCATAATTTGTATTCATTTTTATTTTTTTCTTTGTCTACTCTAATAAAGTAATTATACACCTTCTTATTTATATTTAAATTCTATTTTATTTTTTAATATCTTTTTATACCATCTATTCATTTTTTATCTTATTATTTTCGCATATTTTTTTTTTATAATTCATCTATTTAATTTTTTTTTACTATGATTGTTACCATGATTTTTTTTTTATTTATTTTTTATTTTTTACTTTTTATTGTTTTATTTTTTTTTTTTTCTTTAGTTATTTTTTATATCCTCTTTGGATAATGTTTTTCTTATTTTTATTTTTTGTTCTTTTTTCATTTTATTACTTTTTTTTAATTTTTGTTTGATTTTTTAATTTTTTTTTTGATTTTTTTTTTTTTTTTTTTTTTATTTGTTTTTGTTTATTTTTTTGCTTTTTTTAATTATTTAGTTTGATTATTTATTATTCTTATTTACTTTTCTTTCGTGTTATAATTTTGTGTTTTTATTTTTTATTTTTATTTGTTTTTTTATTTTATTTTTTTTCTTTTTGTTTTTTATTTTTTTATTTTTATTTTTTTTGTCTATTTCAATTTTTTTATTTTATTCTTGTATTTCTTATATAGTCTTAAAATTTGTTTTGTTTTTACTTTTAATGTTTATTTTATGTTTTTTTATGTTATTATATTTTTTTTTTTGATTAGGTTTATTTTTATTTTTTTTTTTTTTTTTCTTTTATTTTTGTTATTATTTTTTTTTTTTATCACTTAGCTTTTTTTTTTTTTTTTTTTGGTAACTTTTTTATTTTTTTTATTTTGATTTTTTTTTCTTTATTTATTAGTTTTTGATTTTCTATTTTATGTTTTTTTGTATTTTTTTTTTTTTCTTTATTATAGTTTTTGTTTTGTTATTTTTTTTTTTTTCTTTTTTTTTTTTTTATTTCGTTATTTTTATTTTTATTTTGTATGTTTCGTTTGTTTTGTTTTTATTCTATTTTGTGATATTTTTTTTTTTTTTTCTTTACTTTTGCGTTTTTTTTTATGTTTGTTTTTATATTTTTTTTGTATTTTTTGTTATTGTTTTTTTTTATTCGTTTTTTTTGCTTTTCTTTTTTTTCTTGTTAATTTTTTCTTATTTTTTTTGTATTTCTTTTATTAGATTTATATTTTTTTTTTTATTATTATTTGCTTTTTTATTGTTTATATATTATTTTTTTTTTTTTTTTTTTATCCTTGTTTTTTTAATTTGTTCGATAGCTCGTTCATTTTGCTTGTTTTTGAATCGTTTTTGCTTTTGTATTATTTTTTATTTGATTTTTTTACTATATCTTTTAATTTTGTTTTGTTTTTTTTTAATTTTTTTTATATTATTTATTTTGTTTTCTATTTGTTTTAGTTTTTATTTTTAATTCTTTTTATTTGGATGTTTTGACTATGTAATCTTTTTACTAGTAAATATTAATGTTTGTTTGTTTTGTTTTTTTATGTTTTTTTTATTTTTCATTTTGGTTTTTCTTTTATTGTTTTCTTAGAATTATTTTTTTTTTTTCTTTTTTTTTGTTTCGTTTTACAATTATTAGTTATGCTTTGTTTCTTGTTTGTTTATATTTTTTTTTTTTGTTTATTTATGTTTTGTTTTTTTTTACTTTGTGTTTGTTTTTGTATTTTTTTTTTTGTTTTTGAATTCTGTTTTTTCGTTTTTTTTTTAATCATTGATTTCTTGCTGGTTATATTTTTAGTCATTTGATGTTTGAGTTTTATTTACTATATTTTTTATTCTATTTATCGTTCTTATTTTTGTTTGTTTTTTTTGTTTTATTTTTATTTTGTTGCTTATGTGTTTATTTAGTTTTTATTGTTTGTTTTCTTTTTTTTTTTTATTCTTATTTTTTTATTTTTTTTGTTTGGATTTTTTTTTTTTGTCTTTATTTTAATTTTTTGTGTTTTTTATATTTTTATTTGTTTTTTTACATTATTTTTTTTTGTGTGATAATTGTTTTTTGTTTTTTATTTTTTTTTTTTATTTTTTAATTCTTTTTTTGTTTCTTTATTTTGTTTTTGTTTATTTATTATTCCTATGTTTCTTTGATTTTTTTTTTGTTTGTGTCTTATTGTTTTTTTTTTTTATTGTATTTTTCTATTTTCTATTTTATTTAATTGTTAGATTTTTGGTTTTTTTTTTTAGTTTTTACCTTTTTGTTTTACCTTTTTTATATTTTTACTAGTTACTTATTTTGATTTTTTCTTCCTCTGAATTTTTTAATAATTTTTTTATTTTTTTTTTTTTATTTTATTTTTTATTCGTTATGTGATTTATTTTATTAATATCTTTTTTGGTTTTTTTTTATTTATATGTTATCAATTTAATATTGTTTTTCTTACTTTTTCTTTGTTTAATTTTATTTTTTTTATATTTTTGTTTTTATTTTTATTTTATTTTTTTATTTTAATTTTATTTTAAAATTCTTTTGTAATTTTCTTTATTCTTATTTTTGATTTTTTATATTAGATTTTCTTTTATTAAATTTTATTACTTCCTTTTTTTTCCCTAACTTGTATATTCTTTTGATTTTTTTTTCTGTTATTTTTTTATATATATTGTCATATTACTCTATTTTTTTGTTTTTTTATCTTATTTTTGTATTCTTTTCTTTCTAATTAATATTTTTATTCTTCTTTTTTTTTTTTTAGTATTAGTTCTGATATTTTTTTTTTTTTGTTTATAATTATTTTTTTTTTTTTCAAATTTTTTATTAGTTCATTTTTTTTTTTTTTTATCTTATTATTATTCTTAATTTTGCTCTTTGTGAGTAATTTTTATTTTTTTTATATGTATTATAGTTTTTATGTGTTTTTTCGTTTATTTTTAGTTTTTTTTGGTGTTCTTTAGTTTTATTTTTTGTTTTGTTGTATATTTTATTTTTTTTTTTTTTTCCTTAATTTTTTTTTTTTGTTTTTTTTATTTTTTTTTTTTTATTTAATTATTTTAAACTTGTATTCTTGTATTTTTTATTTTTTGGATTATTTATTATTTTTTGTTTTTTTTTTGTCTTATTTATTTATGAAGTGTCTTCATTTTTTGTATTGACGTTTTTTTATATTTATTTTATATTGTAATTTTTTGATGTTTTTGTGTTTTTTCATTTATCAACTTTTTGTTTTATTTTACTTTTTTATCTTTTTAATTTTTTTATTTTTTAGGAAATTTGTCTTTGATTTTTTCCTTTATTATTTTATTTTATTGTTTTTTTTGTTATTTTATTTTTCCTTTCTTTTTCGATTTATTTTTTTTTTTTTTATTATTTTTATTATTGTGTGATATTGTTTTTTTTTTTTGTTTTTTCTTTCTTTTTTTAATTTTTTAATTTTTCTTATGTTTTTTTTGTGTTGTTTATATTTTTTTTTAGTTTTGTTATATTTGTTTTTTAATTTTTCTTTTTTTATTTTTTTTTTTTTGTATCTTTTTTTTTTTTTTTTCTTAATTTTATTTAATTTAATTTTTGATTTTTTTTTTTTTTTTTTAATTTTATTATTATTTTTTTAAATCGTTTATTATTTTTATTTTCTTTTTGTTTGTTTTTTATTTATTTCTTTTTATTTATTTAGAATATTTTTTTTAATTTATATTTTCGTTAATTTTTTATTATCTTTTTTTTCTTATTTTTGTTTTTCATTTATTTTTTATCTTTTTTTAGTATTTTTGATTCATTCTTTTTTTTTTACTTTTTTTTTTTTTAATTTTTATTTATTTGTCGTTTAGTGCATATTCCCCAGCGACATATGTCGTCGGGGAAAAGTCCGTCACCTGTTCTCATATTTCTTGTAGTGCTTCATGATCATCACCTTCGTTACTTTCATCACCTTCATCAATAACATCATCCATAAACTGGTTCGTGTTAAGAGGAACGGGCAATCGCAACTCGATGTTCTTATCCGCTAATTGTGAAAGTATATCTTTCACTTACTCGTTATGCGCCACCACAAACTTCTCCACAAACTTCTCCACAAACTTCTCTAATCCAGCTTGGGATGCCAATGGTGGGGGAGCAGGGTAAGAGCGTACGGAAGAAGACGATGAACTGTCCGGCAGCTTCCTACCTCGTCCTGGCTTAAACCCTCGGCTTGTTCCCAAGACTTTGTCCATAATCTCATCATCGGTCATCCGCACCTCAAGACCCTCTTGACTCGCTCTCAACTTTAGCATTTGGTTCTGTAAAGTCACAAAACATGGAAATTAAATTCACAAAACGGCTAAAATAGGTGAAAATGGGTGAAATGACTCAAATATGCAACAAGGTTATATTAATACATGTTTGGTCTAAAATGGGTGAAAAAGGGTGAAATTACTCAAATATGCAACAAGGTTATATTAATACATGTTTGGTCTAAAATGGGTGAAACAAGTGTCATAGAAATAACAAAGTTACTAATAAGTAACTTTGTTGTTTATATTACAACTGTTTTACCCGTTTTGACCAATTTCACATATTTTAGCCCAAACGTGTGCACATTTGGGCTCAAATGGGTCAAAACGGGTTAAATGACTTAAATTCCTAAAGGAGGTGTCTATACTACTGGAATCGTTTTTAGACCAACTGATCTTCGAGAACGATTACAAGAAAATAGGATTTCTTTCGACATCATTTCAAAGAGTGGTATATCTAGTTGAAACGAAATGATATTGTTGTTTACTCTTGCTACTGTTCCATAATAAAATAACAATTAGGAACATTAGATATCTAGTGTTCGGGATTCTTATATTTGAGTGCTTACTTACTGTGTACAAGGAGTTTCATCTCAAATACATGTCTACTTATTAATATCGCAATAAGCACTTAAATGAATCCTAACACTCTACAGACACAAATAGTTGAAGAGAGCTTAGAAGCTGAAAATTAAAATAGCAAACATGAAGAACCCGAATCTGTAAAACTAAGCTGTTATTATGTAACTAACAAACATACTAGATATTGCATACCCTGCTTCAAATTCGTAAATCACTTAACAAAGTTGCTTATTAGTACCTGTTTGGGCTAAAATGGTTCGAAACAAGTGAAATGACATAATAATTTGTTAAATCTTAGAAATAATTACTTACGTATCTCGTTTCGTATTCTTTTCTGACCCACTTTTCATTCTTTTGATGGCTCTTCTTGTAGTGCTCAATAAGGTCAGGGAATACACCTGTGCTCTTCCACTAAAAACACATTAAATTAGTTATATAATAATAATAAAACATATTAAACAAGCAGAGTTTTGATATAAGAGACCTAAATATAAGCCTAATGATTTCTTTTCAGGTGTACTTATCTACTACTTTTCACTCTATGATTTTCAAGTATTTATCACAGTCTATAATTTACTCACATGAATCAAATGCAATACATGAAGTATGACAAAACAAAAAAAAGGTCAATTTAACTCTAGGTTAGACCACCCAAAAAACTCAATTTAACATGAAGTATGCAATAGTTTATACCTGTATTTTATCTTATTTATTTGCTGCTAATTTGATATGGAGGCTTGTAGTCTAGTTAATCATGCTATATAATTAACTATTTTTAACAGCTAATACACACCAGGGGGGCAGGGAATTCCATTTTGTAAAAAAAAACTTTGTTATTTTAAATATTTAAAAGGTTTTCAACTTTAAAGGTCTTTAAAGCTTAAGTATTCGTGTTAGGAATATTGTATTCATAGTTACTACTGGTAGATATAGTCATTACTACTGGTAGCATATTAGTTACTCCTGGTAGAGTAATATTGTCATTAGTACTGGTAGTACAATAATGGTTACTACTGGTAATGTTATAGTTAGTCCGGGTAGTACAAATGTAATAGTTAGTTAGGATATGCATGAGTTATATTAGGAAGTGATATGCATATCTTTTATACGCGTTTATATCTTTTATACGCGTTTATGTATTAAGCTATTAGGGTTTCCTACAAGTATAAAAGGACCCTATGGCATAGTGAAATGTACACCTTCAGAACACATTTCATATAGTTAGTGAAATCCAATTATTAGAAACGATCTTAGTCCTTATAATTATTGTTCTTCTTAGCACTTGTGTTTATATTCCGCATAGACACTAGTGATCATTTCAGAGCCTCTCTTGTAGACTGAGTTGTATTTATACAAGTCATCTACCACCTTACTAATAGGCTGAAATATCTATCATTGAGATCAACAATTCGATTGGCAGTTAAATATCATTGTCACTTGATATTTTGATTTAAGATAGTAACATAGTAGCACATAATAACATACATAATTTTTTTTCATTATTGACATGACAACACATATTTGCAAACTTGAAATGGCATATGAGTTTAGAATGGGATGTCCATGTGAATATGAAGAGAATAACTAAAATATTTAATCATTTACAAGGGTATATTAGGAGTAACTAAAATGACTTACCTCCTTGTGTCTGCTAGCGGCGTATAACCTACTCCCTTGAGTGGAAGACTGAGTCTGCTTCGCCCTGTTAGCCTTGTTCTTTACAGAACGGGCCACATGCTTTTCAGAAGTGAAATGATCACATAACTCCTGCCATTCTTTAAGGGACTTTCCCCCTAGAGGAAAGTTTCGTATCTTCACCGGTTCCTTGTACCCACCACGCTCCACAAACATTTCATCCTTAAATTTGTTCTTTCTGTTTCTGTATTGACTTTTAAACTGAGCTTCCATCCCTTTCTCAACTTGTTTAGCATTTGGCCCTGACAAATATGGCGCCATATCAAAGTATGTCTGCAATTCAAAAGAAATAGTCATATAATGAATAATGCTTCTAAATTTAAAATAATAGATTTAAGAATAAAACTCAACAAGGATAGCAGGCCATAAAGTTCCCTTGTACTTATCAGGTACCACCTCCCACGATTCGTAGCATAATGGAACTGATTCGTAGCAGAATGGAACTAACAATTTAAGAAGCATTTACACTAAGACAAACCAATTTAAGAAGCAAATCATCTCTAACAAACGCATATATCAAAACAAACGCAATCGCCCCAACAATACTAATCTCACCAACAAACAAAATAACACCAAGCGATACAACAACAAACAAAAGCATATAAACATGTCTAACAAAACACTTCTTATCAATACTCACAACCTGATTCCCATCACTTTGATTCCAATTATGAGTCAACAAATGAAAACCAAACACCACAAACACAAGTTTAAATACCCCATGTACAAACCCA
>BQNB010039470.1:3864-42915 GCA_026074375.1 Tanacetum coccineum
TAGAAATTTTAAACTAGCAGTATTAATAATGACTAGCAGTAGTAATGACCTTCCCCTGAAACTGTGCATGAACATCTTCAATTCTGTAGGCTTTTTGTAGTGATTACTGATGAAGAAAACTGAGTATAACGAATTTAATGAAGAAGTTGAATATCCCAAACTTGTGTCTTATGTCTTGTTTATCCACATGACTCCAAACTTATACTGAACCAAGAAGTATAAGTAGACTACAACCTCTTGAAAGAATCCTCAACTAGATGAGACACTTAGCACTACAACATAACTCCTTTAAGTGATAGCCAATGTGCGCATAGAGCATCATAAGAAAAATCACACATTGCTAGATTCTTCAAGTCCTCATCAACACCATATAAAATGAACAAGTTATCTTTAAAGTGTAACACCCACTTTAAGATATGATAAGAACACGCACTTGTGAAACTTAACTACAACATCAAATAAGTGATAATCAATCGTCTTCGTAATCACATCTTTAATAAATCTAAAAACAACCTTTTTCAATTTAATTGAATCTTTGTCCCATCCGAGAACCAAGCTGTGTGTTATCCGTTATCGCATAAAGCTAGCAATACAAACTCATTCAATACTAGCAGTACAAACACACGAACCAAACAACAACAATCTTGATCTTGTATGGACGAATAAGCACCATGAACAATACGTCCTCCATAGAATCGACTCCATAAACCTTGTAGATCCTAGATATCATGAGCCGCCAGGATCTGATACCAATTGTGGAGATCATTATAGCTCATCTAGGATCGTTTTACAGATAATATAAATATGCACAATGGAATAATAAGAACATTATATTATCAAACAAGGTTTTATTATCATACGTTTCCATCTTGCCCCAAATCTATACTTTGAGACTACTAACTAACTATTAGCTAAATAACTATTAACTAACTAACTAATGTGTACACACACACACACACGTTTACTAGACTCTCATTGTGAGAGCTCTATATTTCTAGATATCTAAAACTATGTGTCTATGATCTCTTTATATAGAGAGAGACCATAAGACTTACAAAGAAAACTAATTCTAGTCAACAACTGTATTAAATACTTAGTCAATGTATTTAATATGGTTGACTAAATAATTAGGAAACTAAATCAGCATTAATCTTCAAGTTATAATTAATCTTCAATCAACATTAATCGTTGTTTGACTGCATTGAATGAGAAGATAACTACTGTTTGACTTCAAGTCTTCTAGAATCCTATAATGCTAAATTAGTCCTTCTTGTTTCATTCTTTTGTTCTTTTGTCTCATCAAATCTATAAATCCCAACAAAGGGTTGTTTGTTTCGATCGCACCAAGAGAGAGAGAGAGAGACAAGAGATGAGAATAATGAGCTCTAGGATCCTCCTTATATAGGGATAGATTTAGGGTTTACCTAAAAACATTCCTTGTAGGAAAAAATAGCTCAAAAGCCTAATCCAACCCCCTTGGGTCCTTAGGCCGGTCGAACTAAAGCCCCCACCCCCTTGGGGTTGACTTTTTGACTTTTCCAATTATTTATGGTTAATTACATTTAATTACCCATGAATTAAAAAGCCTTATTAGTTAGTTACATCTAACAAACTAATTAACGACCATTAGTGTTCATTCGTCGAATCATATATTAATATAAATAATAAATATACAATTATATTATTATTAACATTAATAGAATGATACCTAAATGTATAACGTGTGTGACCCCGTAGGCTTACGTATTCCTAGCCGTATAAATATCCGTATGACATGAGCACAAACCAACAGCTCCCACTTGCGAATGTCTCATTCATATAATATACTATACTAACACTGACAAATAGTCTAGCAACATCATTAATGCTCCCAAAAATACATGAGTTTGCAGTTTTTGGAAAACAACTCAGCCTTCTATGGATTTAGTTAGTCCTATCCATTTGTTTCAGATACATGTTATATATGGATATGGATCAAAAGTCATTCCATAATTTAAGGATTCTGTTTCTCGCATCTGTATTTATTCAGATCATCAAATGTAAAAAGAATCATCTTAACTACACTTTGGGCACGGCCACGCAAATATCTGATCAAACCAACGAGGGGCCCAGTAAGTATCTTACTCCCACTCAAGTGGAGGAACAAATCCTATTTTGACTATAAGTGTCCGTCATGTACTTCTAAATATTTATAAAAATAATCGTTATAACTACCCTTTTATAGTATAGCGTTAGACATAGTCAAGAAAATGCAATCCATACATGCAAAACCCGCTTGCATCTTAAGTCCAAGGATAAACATAACTTTCACCATATGTGTAATGCACCTAATGACGCCAATCCATAAAGTGATTAACACAGGTGGGGTATCCAATATTCAACCACATTGAACATGTGAAGTTGGCAGAATCATCTTTACATATTCTCCAGAATACAACCAAACACTCATATTTATCTTATCTTAACAATATTCCCATATCGTTAACTGGTAATGGATAAAGCTTTAGAATGCTAAATAAAGCATTCATGGATTTAAACATGCAAATAGGACACAATTATTATAAAGAATAAAAACAAAATACGAGGTATATTAATTTATTCAAAAGAAATAACAATCGTTTAACATCCCATTATCCAAATACTAACTAACATATCACATATTTAAATGAGACTACTAGCAGGAACGATCCCAATTGCCATAGCATATTCAAAATGCTTATTGAACGACATTGGTTTTGTGAACGGATAAGCTACGTTGTCATTTGTGTTAACTTTCTTAAAGACAATCTCACGTTCTTGAATTACTTCACAAATGTAGTGATATTTCCTTTGAAAATGTTTGGCTCCCTTTAATATTCCCGGATCAGCGACGATTGCTATTGCAGGTTCATTCTCACATAGCATTTCCATAGGTCTTTTATTTGATGAAACGACATCGCCAAGTCCATCAATAAATTTCCTCATCCAGACAGCTTCCATTGACGCTTTAGCCACATCAATGTACTCGGCT
The DNA here is from genome assembly GCA_026074375.1 of Tanacetum coccineum. NCBI lineage: Eukaryota > Viridiplantae > Streptophyta > Magnoliopsida > Asterales > Asteraceae > Tanacetum > Tanacetum coccineum. The sequence goes on from BQNB010039470.1 coordinate 6,875, forward strand.
TCTGTAGAAGACATAGCAGTAGTGCTTTGCTTGGCACTCTTCCAGTCTACGGCTCCACTATTAAGTATGAACACATACCCCGTTTAAGATTTGGTATCGTCCTTATCAGTTTGAAAACTTGCATCAGCATAACATGATACTTTCAGCTCATCTTCAGGTTTTTCCCTATACACAAGAACCGTATCTTTAGTATTCCTCAAATACTTAAAAATATTTTTCACACCAGTCCAGTGGATCTCACCAGGATTTTGCTGAAAACGACTACATAAATTTTGCGCCAAGGCAACATCAAGTCTTGTACATCTAACCGCATACATGATTGAACCTATAGCTGAAGCATAAGGAACTCTTTGCATACGTTGTACCTCACTAGGTGTTTTAGTATCTTGAGACTTTCTATAGTCAGGCTTTTCCATCATTAGAGTATACCCCTTATTAGAGTTTTCCATCCTAAATTTCTTTAAGATTTTCTCTAGATAAGCACTTTGACTAAGAGCAATTAACCGCTTAGATCTATCACGTATGATCTTGATTCCAAGGATGTACGCTGCTTCTCCTAAGTCTTTCATAGAAAAACACTTTTTAAGCTAAGATTTAACTTCTTACAGCATTGTAACGTTATTTCCCATGAGTAATATGTCATTGACATACAAGATTAGGAATGCAACACTACTCCCACTAGCTTTGAGATATACACATGACTCATTAGGATTTCAAGTAAAACCAATCTTCTTGATTTCCTCATCAAACCTTTTATTCCAACTTCTAGATGCTTGCTTCAATCCATAAATGGAACGTCGAAGTTTGCATCTTTGTTGGGATGTTTTGGATCCACAAACCCCTCAGGTTGCACCATATATACGTCCTCGCTTAGGTGACTGTTTAGAAAGGAGATTTTGACATCCATTTGCCAAATCTCATAGTCATAGAACGCGGCTATGGCTAAAAGAATTTTTATAGCTCTAATGTCTGCTACAGGAGAGAAGGTTTCCCCATAATCTACAGCGTAGGTTTGGGCATAACCTTTTTCTACAAGACAAGCTTTAAAGGTGTGTACATTGCCATCCATGCCAGTCTTTATCTTGAAAATCCATTTACTCCTAACAGTTCGACCATTAGGAGAAAATCAACCAAAACCCAGACTTGGTTATCTTTCATGGATTGCATTTCTGTATTCATAGCTTCAAACCATTTGTCAAATTCAGGATGTGGTAATGCAGCTTTGTAATTAGGTGGTTCATTAAGATCCCATAATTCATATTCCTCAACATCAACATAGAATCCATATCTATCTGGTGCTTGAGGTATCCTTTCGGATCTACAAATAGGAACTTTAACATTTTGGGGCTCGACCTCGATAGGCGCGACCTCATTACGTATTTCGCTAGTATTTTTAGAAGGTTGTATCTTCTTATTGAATTAATTCAAGTTCTTTGTCACTCTTACTCATTTTGAGAGGTCCATGACTCCCACTCGCTTCTTGTACTATGAGGCTATTCTCAAGAACTCGCATTTTGAGTAAAAAAATAACTGTTCCGGGGTGGATGTAAATAGTAGTAACCTATTGTTTCCTTTGTGTAATCTTACAAAGATACACTTAAGGATCTAGGATCAGTTGTCATGCGCGACTCGTTTCACGAGTGCCTCACAACCCAAAACCTTAAGTATGACAGCTTTGAGCTTTCCCATGCCATATTTCATAAGGCTCTTTAACCTTCTTGGTTGGAACCATATTAATATGCGAGTTACAGAACTCGAGAGCATCTCCCTAAACAGGATTTTTGGCAGAGTTGTTAGATCATCAGGATCAAACCATATCAAGTAAAAGTTCGATTCTCCTCTCAAACCCCTCGATTAGTTTTAAGGGTGTATAAGCATAGTAAAGCTGGGATACAATACCACAACTTTTCATGTGATTAACAAAACTCCCAAGACAAAAGTATTCTCCCTCGATCAATCGAATAACCTTTATCTTTTATCCAAGCTGATTTTCAAATACCTTTTGAAAGAGCCTTAATGTTTAAATACTCGTGTATATGTTTCATCAAGTAGAACATAACTAATATACGGCTGAAATCATCTGTAAAGGTGACGAAGAAAGCATCACCCTCTCATGACACAGTTTCTAAAAGGGCCACAAAACATCTATGTTATAATGTCCTAATACATCCTTAGCTCCTTTCCATTTGATGTGGAAAAGGCTTGTGCATCATCTTCCCGATAATACAAGAATTACATTTATTAAGTGATTCATCATGAGTGGATTGTAAGATCCCATCACGCTAAATCTTGTCCATGCGTTTCTTGTTTATATGTCCAAGACGACAATGCCATAGATAAGAAGAGTCCAAAGAATATTTGACTCTTTTGTTGCTAACATTAAAAGTAGAACTAACGTTTGGATAAAGATTATGCATATCTATTTCATAAATACCATCATGTGGAATTACATTAAAATAAAACACATTATCTTTCAAAACAGAAATACCATAATTCGTAAATGTATGACTATAATCGTTTTCAACCAAACGAGAAATTAAAACAACACATATAGTAACAGTAGGTGCAAAATGACAGTTGTCTAATACAATTATTAAACCACTAGGAAGGATTAAATCAAAACTTCCAATAGCTTCAACGGCTGTACGCATTCTTCTATGTTTCAGACTTAAACCTCTATGTTTCAACTTCTTGCTTCTTCTAAGACCCTACAAGGTATTACAGATATGAGTACCACAGCCCGTATCATATACCCAAGTCTTATTAGGAAAAGCATAGAGTTCTATAGTGAAGATACCTGAAGTACTAGCCATGCTAACCTCCTTTCTCTTCTTAAACTCAGCTTGGTAGGACAAACAGTTCCTCCTCCAATGACCCACCTCCTTGTAGTGGTGGCAGATAGAGTCCTTTGCTGGATTATCTCTCTTAGGCGGCGATGAGGTCTTAGGCTTGGGAGCATAAGCAAGCTTATTCTTTCCCTTGTCCGCACCCTTTGCCCCTCGTAGTTTCTTTTTGTCCTTCTGGATCTTACCCTCCCGTATAGCTAACACAACGGGAGTTTCAGCCTTCTTTAGAATACCTTTCTCATGGAGTTTTAGCATAGCATGCAATTCAGCTATCATCTTCCCCATGCTATGCATGTTGTATTTCTAAACGAACTGATCATAGTCCTTGTTGAGAGAATTCAAAATAAGACTCACAACAAGTTCATATGGCATTGCATAGCCTAGGCGTTCCAAAGTGTCCAAGTAGCTCTTCATCTTCAAGAGATAGGAGCTTACTGACTGACCTTCCTCCTGTTTACAAGCGTGTAATGCTTTAACTATTTCAAACAGTTCCTTTTTTGCCTGCTCTTCGAACATAGTTTTCAGTTCTTTCACCATGTCAAATGCATTGTATTTTTCCAACGTCCTTTGTAGGTCTGGAGACATACTCGACAGCATAAGACATGCGACCTCCTGCTCAAGATTGACAATCTCATAGTACTTATCAATAGTGTCAGGGTTAGCAGTTTCAGGATCAGGGGCGGGTCTAACACGTTGTTCCATAAACTTCATCTTTTTCTCATACTTGAGAACAATCCTTAGATTGCGATACCAGTTTGTGAAATTCGAACCAGTGAGTTTCTCCGCTAGGAGAATTGACCTGGTAGTCGTATTGTTTGTGTTTTGGGCAGTAGCAGCCATCTACAAAACAATCAAAAGTTGAGAAAATATTAGTATTTTCGATAATAACTCTTATAAAATTAACTAACCATGTTTATACATAAATAAACAATTAATTTTATCAAGAGTCTAAGATCCAACTTTGACGTTGTACCATTAATGCAGTTGATCTACAAGAAATTGTATAACTAAAAAAGGTAATCAGCGTCTGATAATTGCCAACATGTGCAACTCTTAGTCAGTATGGGGCACAAGGCATCATAATCCAGAATTACAATGTCAAGTAGCATGTTTAACCCCTTCTATTGCCATTGGGTAGAAGTTCTGAACGACATACTCAATTTAAGTCGTCCAATACAAAATTAGTAATTTTACAATCTTTGGTCTGACCATACGATTGTTATATTACCTTGTTTGTAAAATTTACCTAAAATTGTTTTAGAGTAAAAATTACAACTCAAGTGATTTCATACTTGGATTGCAATTGACTTATTTTTCGGGTAGATATTTGATAAAATAATGTTACCAAAATTATGTATAAGGAAGCATGTATACAATCTTATAACACTAATTCTTTTAAAACTTTCCTTTTTTGTTCGTTTTAAAAACATTCTATAAATCCCTCAATTTTATAAATTTTCATGGCATTTATAAAATTAGGGTTGCCATTTATTTACAATATTTCTAAGTATAAGTGATCTTGCTACGGATAAGGTTAATTCCCCATGGGAAGAAATCAAACCCTAGTAACGATTAACGACATAATTAAAATACTGTTAAAACTGTTTATGTAAATTTTGTGTATTCTTGCATGTTCCGTTGCGGGTTCCCTTACAAAAACCACTAAACCCCTGCGTTATAGAACGTTTGCAAGGAAATTACAAAATTCACGTATATAGTTCATGATTTCACAAAGTGTATGCATCAATATACATACAATAAGCATCATGTACTTTTAGTCCATATTAATTTTGAAAATCGTTTTTGCATAATTATCAAACGCCATAAAATAAAACATGCAAAACATATTAAGCAAAATTAATCATACTAAACTAGAATCAGTTACGCAATTAATTCAACAAAGGGTCTTCCCTAATATTGCAATTAAATAATTCACATAACAAATTCTTTTTTTTTTTTTTTTTATCTTTAAAATAATTCACATAACAAATTCTTTATGCATATATATATATATATATATATATATATATATATATATATATATATATAAGCTTCATAAACCATGGGTCACATGCATGTAATCCATGGTTGAAAATTTATAACAGGATAAATAAGCAACACATATTTATAGCAAATCTAAAACGCAAATAAAACAAATAAGCATTTTAGATAATAACATGTAAAATATATCCCTATATATTATTATCTTATTTATGTGACCAATTTTTAAGCAAGATTATTTCTATAAGTAATTCTTAAAATAAATTTCCACATAAATGGCAACAATTACACATATATAGGCGCCGAATTTTACATAATATTTACATTTTTTATATAAGTACTACGCTATATGATTTGGCTCCTGATGCCACTGTTGGATTTGGTTAATCATTAACCCTAATATTACAAGAATATTCTACGAGCTACGCAGCGGATCTAATTCATATAGCATAAATAATTAACTCATAAAAACGTAAATAAGGAAACATACCGATAGCAATCAAGCTAGTAAAGAACACAAGCTTCTTTGAGTACACGCACATGTGTAATAGACCTGCTTACCGAAAACTACTCCAAGTTACTAAAGTAAGTAACCTCCACGTGGTTCATATACTACACGTCAAGCAGTATCACCCGAATGCTAGTTCTTGACCAACGAATATGTGAACACAAGAATAATTGAAACTAAAAAACCTTAAAGGGTTGATTGTTTCGATCGCACCAAGAGAGAGAGAGAGAGACAAGGGACGAGAATAATGAGCTCTAGGATCCTTCTTATATATGGATAGATTTATTGTTTACCTAAAAACATTCCTTGTAGGAAAAGATAGCTCAAAAGCCTAATCCAACCCCCTTGGGTCCTTAGGCCGATCGAACTAAAGCCCCCATCCCCTTGGGGTTGACTTTTTTACTTTTCCAATTATTTATGGTTAATTACATTAATTATCTATGAATTAAAAAGCCTTATTAGTTAGTTACATCTAACAAACTAATTAATAACCGTTAGTGTTCATTCGTCGAATCTTATATTAATATAAATAATAAATATACAATTATATTATTATTAACATTAATAGAATGATACCTAAATGTATAACGTGTGTGACCCCGTAGGCTCACGTATTCCTAGCCGTATAAATATCCGTATGACATGAGCACAAACCAATAACTTCTAAACACAATAAATTTATAACATAAGCATAATAACAACATATTTTTATAAAAACCTATTTCTTTAACTTTCAAAATATGACACAACACATGGGTTCATATGGATTCATAAACAAGAACATAAATAATCAAGAAATTAAAGAAAGGTTTAGGATTAAGCTTACAAAAGGTGTTGAACAAGCAAACTAACACAAGAATTAAAGAGAGGAGATGGTTTCTTGCAAAAACACCAAAAATTATTTGAAACCCTAACTTTGTGATTCTTGATAAACCTTGAAAATCAATGGAATAACTCTTGGATACACCTTAGAATACCTTGAATAAGAGCCTTGAACACTTGAATTAGAAGAAAATCATAATATATGAAACCTTTTTGTTGGGCTACTTGTGCCGTGAGCTTCACCAAAGAAAGGAGAAAGGGAGAACTTTTTGGAGGCTTGAAGAGGTTATAATATGAGAACTAAAGAACCTAACTAGCCTTCAACCCTTCAATTAATGAATGAAATAATTACTTATAAAATTTTGGTGAAAATGATATTGTGATGGGGGTTGTAGACAGCATAAAATGGAAATGAGAGAATCTGAGTTTTGTTGAGAGATAACTATGTGAAGTGAGATGAGGTGATGATGTCTTAGCTCAAGCCATGCAAAAAGGGAAGTACACATGTATTACTAAGTCTTGAAATCATGACACATAAACATAGTTATCCCATACGTGTACAAGAAAGAAAAGAGAGCACATATATAGTTTAATTTGGTTAAAATTTTGATTAAGTGGGTAGTTTTAGAGCCAACGGGTAAAAATGTAAAATATTACAAGAGTTTAGACGGAACCACGAAAAATAAACGTATATGATAAAAATAAAATTTTAACATATAGGATACTTATCTGAAATAATAAAAATACGTAGAACACATAGACTAATATTTAGTCTAAAGCCGGGTTCACGTTTAATAAACGTTTATTACGAACATGAGATAATCTATCCGGTTAATCGAACTTTTTTTTTTGTAAAAAATTAAAATAAATAGGGGAAATATTGGATTAAATAATGACCTAAAAATTATGAAGTATTAAATATTATCCCGCCGATTTTATGCTAGGTGTATTTCTTCTTGTCTTTGATTTGCATGTTACATTTGATGATGAGAAGCCTGAAAGTTCTTAGAAGTTTTATGCAGACGATTCTTGGATGACGATTTAGCCAGTTTATCACTTGTTTCTTCTCCATTTATGAGCATAACCAAGGGAGTACTAATTTCTTTTACTTTTTCTTTTCCCTTTATTAGTTTTTCAAGTACTTTTAAGAACATTAGGGACAATGTTCAAAATAAGTGTAGGGGGAACTAAGCCATATAAATTATTCCTTCAATTGCATTTGATTTGTCCTTAAAATAATGTGTAATATACCGAAACATAGAGTAGAAGGTAATTTTGACCCATTTTTAAATTTTTTATGGCACATACCGAAGAAAATCGAGTATTATTAGCGTCTCATGGATATGAAGTATATGACTAGCACAAAAACCCTACCACTCTAAAAATTCTACCCCAAAAATGTGAGGTTCTCCCCTAGATCTTTAGGAATTCAGGTATCCATCTTTTATACCTAAGATAGTTTCACCTTTAGCTTGCTCGAGTTAAGGAATGAGCAATCATATACGTCACGTTCATGGATTTGATCATGCATATGTGGTTTTGTCGCTTTTTCTGGAGCATTGGTATCAGTTAAAACTATATGAGAGTGTACCGGTAGTATATTAAATTCTAGAACTTTTTTTTGTGATTCATCCCGAGACCGCTAGTGAGATTGCATTCATGTGATTAGGATTTGCTAAATGATAAGAGGCACTAGGATAAACTCTGTTTTTAGCCTGTATTTTGTATAGTTATAATGGTCTCCCCGATCGTATAACTACCCCACACCCTTGCTTCACACTCATTTTTAGTGCAAGATACCCCTAGTACACCCCTCCGAGTCTATCATTTTTGCGGTTCTCGTAATTTTTGGTAGATTTCAGATTATTAATGAAGAGCATTATTTACACCATTAACTAATTGTTACACCTAAATTGCCTTAGCATTCCTTGTATGTACTCGCTTTTAGTACATTATTGTTATAAACCCAGTTAATTTTTACTTGAGTACATGGTTGCTAAGTTGAGTCTTGTGATTAGTGTATACAGTTTTGGTACGATTGGGATTCATGGTAGTTTTCATTTTTATGGAGAAAATAGGGAAGAAAGTTAATTCATTACCCCCATACGTGCTTAATACGCTCCATGTTATTTTGATCCTCGTAATTTGGGTCATTAGTTAGTTTGTAATTATGAGTTCTAAAACTCAAGTGTAGGGATGTGTTTATAAACCCCAAGTCATGTATTATTATGTTTCAGCAAATGGCAGGGCAAAAGTGTATGAAAAAAATGTATATAAAAAAGAAGTAAAAGAATAAAAAAATGTATATAAAAAAAGAGAAAAAAATGTACGGGCTGCCATTTTGCTTACGCTCATGTTTATATCAGATAGTTAGTTGTAAAGTTTGTATATCTTAGTCCTAGTTTAGTCGAGTCTTGGCTTAGCAATGCCTTCACGTGTATTCTTGTATTTAATTAACTCACCCCACCACCCCAAATCCACCCAAATATATCTCATCCATCTGTTTCCCTTTAACTTACACTCGAATATATCCCATCCATCCGTTTCCCTTTAACTTACACCCGAACATCATAACCCTTTAAATACCTCTTTGATAGTAATTCCTAGGTGCTTACGCCATTGCGGTGGAGGGTTTTGATTCTTTACCAAGCTTATGGTAATTTATATGCCATGCAAGTAATGAGTGTTAATTTTCTGTTTCTCATATTGTTATAATTCATTATACACCCGAGAGAAAGAGAGAATCCAAACACTTATTGTGAGGTGCTAGTATATATTTTCCGTGGTTTTATTTACGAGGTATAATTGGTTGTGTCATGAATTATCTTTGACAAGTAAGTTAAATGCCCCCGATATTGCTATTGTCTAGGTAGAAAAGCCTATTTGCTTGAGGACAAGCAAATCCCAAGTGTAGGGGTATTTGATGAGGTATCATTTTATACACTTTTTCGGGGTCATTTAACCCTTTAAATCATGCAAATATGCCCAAAATACGTGCTTAATCGTTTCTTTTTGTGTTTTTAGCATTTGGGAAGCTTTTGTAGGATATAAATGTGACTTGGACTCAATTTAGGAAGAAACGGGACAAGATTGCAGCTTTACACGAAGTGGCTTCAAAGAATTGCATACAGTGTCTGGAGACGGCGTCACAATTCCTCTACAAGAGACGGCGTCAAAAAATTTGTGACGACGTCAGAATGTAAACGCCTCAAAGAAGCCCTAGAAGATTCGGCGAAGCTGCATCAGGATTCTTGCAACGCCGTCGCGATTTATTTCCTATATATACACCTACGTTTTAGTGTGAAACTTTTGGGATACGAACTCTACACTTAGGGTTTGAGTTTAGCAGATGTTTAGGTCATTTTTTGGGTTTAAAAACCCTCTTGTATCGGCCTTGAACCCAGTTTTAATCATGTGAAGTCCTTTATCTTTTAATCTTTCAATATGTCTATGTGTTGTTTGATTAATTATTGTTCTTCGCTTCTCTTTAACATTTTAGGCTAGATCCATTAGTATTTACTTATGATTGCATGAAACTTAGGTTGTAGATCCTTTTAATATTGCTTCTTGTGATGGATGTTATGCATTGAGCATGAACTTATTGTTAGATCCTTTAATATTAGCTTCTTTGTGATGGATGTACGCCTTAGGCTTTAGAAAACTGGCTATAAAATATTACATTAGCATAGACGTCTAGAGAAACGCGAGTGTGTAGAAAGGATACCATCAGTAATAGTCTTCATACTACCTTACCCCTAATATGGTTGATCCCTCTTAAGTGTTTTAAATGCATGTAATGTACTCTTAGGGGCATTGTAATAGTCTTCATACTACCTTACCTGTGTGTTGCCTTAACGGACTATTACATAGACAGTGGATTCATGTAATTCGTTCATGACCTAGGAAATACTTACACAGATCATCACAAGTGTGACATAGCAATAGAATTAGGAGATGCAAACTAAGGAGTAATGCATGATTAAGTAAATACATTTAATTACCTATACGAGTTTCCACCAAAGTAGTTTAGATTTAATTTTAGTTATTAGTTTAGTTAGCTTAAAACCCAAACCCCTCTTAAAACAAGAATTTTACTTGCTTTTAAAAAAAATATAAAAATACAAAAATAATGTTTTTTCAATCCCCTTAGACCTTAGTTACGTTTAGTTCGAGCCTTCCCAACCTATTCCCATAGAGAACGATAACAACCCCCGATTCTTGCCTATACTACACTACAATGGTTAGGTACACAGCCTAGGGAGTTGTAAAACCTGGTGTGTTTACAACGACCGCTTCACCAAGGTATCCAAGCCTTTTAATGAAGGAGATAATTTTGTCTTCTAGAGGTGGTTAAACAAATGGATGATCAGAGACTTTAGGAGTTATCTGTTGGGCATCACGAAGTAAGTCTGCATTTACTTCAAAGCTTTGATTATCTAATGTGAAGGAATAAGAATTTGTCTCTAATGTGTAAGTAATTGTGTGCCAGAATTGTTGCATGTAGATCTCTGGTACATCATTGTTTGCAATGAAAGCATTGAAGAATGAGTATTACTGCAGAATTGCCAGACAAAGTTTATAGATGACATATGGTTATGATTTCTCCAAGGAAATCCTGTAGTTGCTGAGTCCAATCTTTACTTGTTCAGTAATTGGAACCAATTCCTCATCAGGACGATCTTGTTGTTGATTTTGTTGTTGTTCAACCATTGATTATGCTAAGAATGTCAATCCAAATTCATGTTTATGACAATTAAAGCACAAATTTGATTGATTATCCTTTGTGTTTTAAGTGATGATTTGTTTGATTACGATTTCTTTGATCTATTTAAAATTCACATTGTTAAAGTCAAACTTTGGTCAAAGGTAAAAGTCAACAGTCAATGGTTAAAGTCCTTGGTCAATGGTTAATGATTTGGTCAATAGTTGGTCAAACCGCGAGACATAGCTGGTCAAATTGCAGGAATTGACTGATTAAACCGCGTGATCTTATTGATCAAATCGTGAAATATCCTGTCAAACCGCTGGCCCCTATTGGTCAAATCACGAGCCTGTTGAGGCAAACCGCGAGTTTCTATCCTGTCAAATTGCGAGGTTTTAGTTATCAAATCATTGTACCTATGTTGTCAAACCGCGGTGGTATGACTATCAAACCACGAGGTTTTTTTATATCAAGCCGCTGGAATTTGGTTATCAAACCGCTGGATGAGTAGGATCAAATCGCTAGATGACTGGGATCAAACCGCGGGATTATATGGATCAAACCGTAGGGTTATCCCTGTCAAACCGCTTAACCAAAATAGGTCAAATCGCCTGTCTATATAGATCAAACCGCATAACACATAAATAATTTTTAACACTCAATCATGGCACTTTTAACACAAGTTTAAACATGGCATTCATTCACAACATTTACCATCAACAACAATGGATCATTACAACATTAAACGCACTTCCAAAAACATCCTTTAAAACCTAAATCACAACTTAATGTAAGAAAGGGTTTAGATATATAACTTGTGTCTTGCATTCCTCATAACAATTGATACAATATATAGGAGTTTATGGACTATTTTAGAATACATGCTTGAGCCCAATCCATACTAAATTACTCTGACTGGCATAAATGACTTTGACTAACAACTTTGACTAACATAAAGTACTTTGACTAATAACTTTTACTAACATAAATTACTTTGACTAACATAAATTGCTTTGACTAACACAAGCTAACACTCCCCCGCAATTAGAGCGGGAGGACACCGAACGCAAAAAATGGTGCGAAACTCCTCAAACAATGCTGAAGGCAATCCTTTAGTAAAAATATCCGCATACTGATAACGTGAAGGAACATGAAGAACTCAAACCTGACCAGCGACAACCAATTCACGAACAAAATGAATATCAATCTCAATATGTTTAGTACACTAATGCTGAACCAGATTAGAAGACAAATACACAGCGCTAACATTATCACAATAAACGAGCGTAGCGGAAGACAAAGATGTATGTAATTCATGTAAAATATTCCTCTACCAATAAGTTTCAGTAACAACATTGGTAACACCACGATACTCTGCCTCTGTACTAGGATAAGACAGCGTTGATTGAGGCTTAGAGGACCAAGAGAGTAAGTTGTTGCCAAGTAATACACAGTATCTTGAAGTCGATCTTCGAGTAGTAGGGCAACCAGCCCAATCTGCATCCGAATAAGCAAACAAATCTGTAGTAGAGGAGGAAAACAACTACAACCGATAATCCATAGTACCATAAACATACCTTAAAACCCACTTAAGAGCTGAGAAATGAGGATCCCGAGAGTCATGCATATAAAGACAAACTTGTTGTACTGCATAAGAAATATCAGGGCGAGTAAAAGTAAGATATTGTAGAGAACCCGTAAGACTTCGATATAACGTCAGATGAGAAACCGGATCACCATCATCACCTCGTTTGGACTCAGTATTAACAGGCGTCCTACTAGAGTTACAACTAACCATACCATCCCACTCAAGGATCTCAGTAGCATACTTACGTTGAGATAAAAACATCCCTGAAGAATCACGCGTAACAGAAATACCTAGAAAATAATTAAGAGAACTGAGATATATCATAGAAAACTCCTGATGTAAGGAAGCAATAATCCGCTATAACAAAGGCAAAGAAGAAGTCGTGAGCACAATATCATCAATATATAATAATAAGTAAGCAGTATCTATCCCATGCCTGTATATAAATAAAGATGAGTCACAACGGCTAGACTGAAAACCAACACAGGTGATATAAGATGCAAACTACTGGAACCAAGCTCTAGGGGCCTACTTGATCCCATAGAGAGACCGCTGTAATAAACACACATGATCAGGATATGTAGAATCTCGAAACCCTGGTGGCTGATGCATATAAACCGTCTCAGATAAATCACCATGTAAGAAAGCATTCTTGACATCAAGCTGATGAATCAGCCAATGTCGAGAAACAGCCAAACTAAGAACAATCTAAATAGTACCAGGTTTGACAACCAGACTAAGAGTCTCATCAACATCAACACACTCTAACTGTGTGTTACCATTCGCCACAAGACGAGCCTTGTAGCAACTAAGTATGCCATATGCCAAATACTTATGGCAAAAAAGCCACATACAATGATCAATGTTGGCGTCTATGGGTCGAGGGTACTAAAATCCAAGTTTTGTTTTTAATAAGCACATTATATTCATCACGCATAGCACTTTGCCAATTTGGATCACTAAACGCATTGCGATAAGATTTAAGTAAAGGTGAAATCGAAGACACATGTAAACTGTGATGCTAAGTAGGACGATTAGTCTTTACACAAAAACGTGTGACCATGGGATGAACCGAGGTGGGGTTTGGGTTATTGGTTTGGGCCGCAGGATTTGGTTAGGTGATGGTAGCGGATCCCTGCATTTAGGCCGCGATAGTATGGTTTTGGGCCAGGTCTTGGTGATTATGGGTCACATCATGTTGTTGGGTCACGGCAGGGGAATGAAGGGCGGTTTAAGGTTAGGCTTGGTCATATTGGGCCACGTTTGGTATAGTAGTGGCAGTGGAAGTAGTATTTAGTTCTAGAATATTATCAAGGGGTATATTATGTGTTGGAGCAGTTTAGGGTGGGATAACGAGAATGGTTTGAGGGATTATATCAGGTGAGTCATCCAAAAACATGTAATGAGATGCGGGGTTAGGTTGAATGGAGCCATAAGGGAAAACGGTTTCATTAAAGATAACATGGCGGGATATAATAATTTTATTGGTTTTTAAGTCAAGGAAACGATATCTACGATGACTAGAAGCGTGTCCCAAGAGGATGGAGGGCATGGCGCGAGGTTCGAGTTTGTGAGTAGGATAGAGGTGAGGGTAACATAAACACCTAAAGGTTCGTAAAAGGCTATAGTCTGGGTTTTTGTCAAATAGACGAGTATAATGGATTTCATTAGCAACAGCGGTGGAAGGCAATATATTTAGTAAATGAACGGCCATATTAAGAGCCTCGACCCAAAATGTTGGTGGAAGATTGGCTTGAAAAAGTAAAGTCCGAATGAGATTATTGATTGTGCGAACCATGCGTTCGGATTTACCATTTTGTTGAGATGTTTTTGGACATGAGAAACGAAACTGAATGCCATTATCAGCAACAAGCTTATGGAAGTTGTGGTTGTCAAATTCACTGCCATGGTCAAATTAAAAAGATCGAATTTCACACTGAAACTGAGTACGAACATATGTATGAAACAACACAAATTTAGACAATACATCAGACTTATTAATTAGATGATAAACCTAATAAAACTGCGAATAATGATCCAGAAACAAGACATAATATTTAAAACCCGAGAGACTCGGAATGGGTAAAGTCCACACATCCTAGTGAATAATATCAAAACAAGCAGTAATGATAGTATCTGAACTAACAAACGGAAGCCTTACGTGTTTGCCAAGCTGACAAGCATGACAAAGGACGGGAGGTTTCTCCTTAGTACACGATATAAAATTATGAGAAACAAGATGATGTAGCACTTCACTTCCTAGATGTCCAAGACGCTGGTGCCACGTATGCTGCCTAACAAGGAAGGCATGAGGAATCAGAGATGGAACCGTAACCGGGTAAAGGTCCCCCGTGCTATCACATCGGAGTAGAACCTGACGAGTCATGAAATCCTTAACAAAAAAATGATAAATCGATATTGAACACTCTTTGGGGATTTATCTATCTAACCATTACCTAATGTAATAAAAATCGATACACAAGGGTCAAATAAAATTTTAGAAGCAAGTCATGATACGATCAATAAATTTTTTAAAACTAATACTTTTAACAAAGAATTAGATTTTAATATCGTGACTTGTAATTATCTTAACAAAGGGATGCCATTCATTTTTATAATTAAGAATTTGTATGTGCCATTTGGCATCTCGTTCGACCCCAAATTATTTTATAAGGATGGGGTTAAATTAGGGCAAGTCTAATTTAAAGACTTTTCTGTAAACAAAAGTGCTTGCCGAGAGACAATCCAGAATGTATTTTTAATTTTCTTATCGAGACTGTCTTTCTAGACTGTCTATACGGCTATCCAAACCCTATGGATACGGCGTATTGACTATCTGGACGTTATCCAGTCTTTATTTTTCAGTTATTTAAATTTATTGTCAGACTGGTCGATACGGCGTATTCGTTAAACGAATACAACGTATTCGACTTCTGGCCCGTATTTTAGGATTTTTAATACAACTCTCAATACGGCGTATCCTGGGTATGGATACGGCGTATTGACTTCTTGTATGTTTTTAGGATTTTATTTTCTAACCAAACGACCACACGGAGATGGAATTGGACTTGTTTTCTTATTATTAATACAGGATCTCGCTAGAAAAGAAATCGACAAATTGGTGAAGTATCGATCATCTGGAATCCTATGTGTGTTATAGTCATGTTGGTATCCAAACACATTTACAACACACATTCTTACTCATAAACTCAACTTGGAGAATCCACCGAGCAAAATATCAGGGGAGTTTCTCATTCTAATTCTTTTAATTTCCCGTTTTTTCATGTTTTATCTATACAACGAGGACGTTGTATAATTTAAGTGGGGGGGATGGGAATTAGAACGTTACTTGTCCTATTTTTCATAATAAAATGCTTAAATTATGCTTAATTTTGTTTTCAAGCATACTTTTATGAAATTATTTGTTACATAACCTGCACACATAACCCTTATTAGATATTATGAGGATTCAGCCTTATCCGTTTCCAAATGTTTACCCAAATCCCACAAAAATATGAGTGTACCGATGATGTTGTAGACTTTAAAACTTTGCTTGGTATATCTATTCGAGACCGCAATAATGAGTATTATGGATTTAGATGGAGTAACTTGTTTAAATTGGTAAATTTCTAGGATTACACCCAAAAAGCCTTTATATGTTGTTTTATTTGCTAACTACACTGGTTAGTTAACCTCCGTATAAACCCTTTGATAACGCCTAAATTATGCATGTTTTTAGCGGCGTTATTTATATATATTTTATCATTTCTCGTGAACTTTCGATACTTAATAGCATAAATTATGTGCAGGTTCACTTGAATTCATCCCGAGCTCAAAAGAAATAAAGTTTAAGTGTTTTTGATCATTGGAAAGCAAGATAGAAGAAAAGAAAAAGATTCAAGGCTAAAAAAGGCATAAGTGCGCCGCATTTCCAAGCGAACTCAAGAAATTAAAGTCACTTAAATGTAGATGCATTTAATAACCAAGTACGCCGCATAAATAACTTTGTGCGCTGCACTTCCTATGAAGTCATTAAATACCCCTCGCATTAACATCCTAAGTGCGTCGTACATTTTATGTTGTGCGCCGCACTTCGACCCCAAACTAAGCCTATAAAGAGAGATGAATTTTCATCTCAAAAATATATCTCATATCTTCAACTCACTTAAATCTCCAACTCAATTCTCCTTTACTTCATTCCTATCATTCCCTTCATAAATGCCACAATATTTTGAAGATTGAAGATCAAACCATGAAGAACAAAGAAGAATATCATAGATTTATAAGAATAAAGGTTGTACTTCGATTCTATACTCGTTATAGGTAGAATTTTGATCCATGTTCTTACCCGGATATAGTATGTTTCTTGTTCATCAATTTAATCTTGTTATGAACTTCATAGCCATGAGAGGCTAAATCTCTCATGACTACTCGGAGAAAATAATATAATGAATAAGCGTTTGGTATAATTATGATCTTGTTAATCTTAAGCTTATGTTATAATCCTATCGTGTCTTATCTTATCAACTTTGATTATCAACTTTGATTATCAACTTTGATTATCAACTTTGATTATATACTCACTTTGATATAGGTCAAAAGACCGGTTGTGATCTATATAGTTTTAAAGATTTGTCTATGATCTTTATCGTCTATGACGAGAAATCCACTTACGTTATTTGATAAACAAAATAGATTTGATATAATAGTAACTGGATTATTTGAGTGACAAATTTAATTGAGTTAACTAAATATAAGTCTTAAGTTAAACAAGTTAATTTGTGAGAACGTTTTCTGACGAGAAAATAGTTTTTGTAAATTAAAGTCCTTTGTCCAAGATCGTAACTATCACCATTGCTTATAAGTTATATGAAATTATCCGAGTAGTCTCTTTATCATTACTGAATTCAGTTCAGTTTATTTCATTTCTGTTAAAGTTTATTTTTATTCTGATTATTCAAACACTATGCAAATCCCTGTGGACGACCTGGTCTTACCTAAAAGATTGTACTACATACGTGGGTTATACTTTATCCTGTGGGTTTTCTTCTAATAACCGGTAATTTTAGTCTTATAAATTTAAAGCTTTCGAAACACATTAAAAAATTTTGGCATCGCTGCCGGGGATTTCAAAGCTGTTCTATAATCAAACCTTTAAAAATAATTTTTAACATTCCCTCTTTTCAAAAATTGCCGTATAGTTTTCTGGCAAACTGACCCAAACAAATTCTCCTTTGGATGCATGCACGTACTTCCAACTCTAAACTTGTCGAACCATTACCTGAACCTGAACGTACTCTGAATCGAAGACTTCATCGACGAAATAGAAGAGTTCCATTAAAACAAAGAAACAATCCACCTCAACACCCGAGAATTGTCTATCCGCCAATTCTCGACATCAATTACTTCCATCACTTCCTTAATATCTTTCAAAATCTCAATCCCATGGATGACGAACCCATGTGGGCTGCCGACCGTGTTGTCTCTTCGACTCCCGGTTCTGCAATCACCATTCCTGAAACCGAGGTAACCACTTGACTCTTATCAAAGGAAACCAATTCGATGGAAGAACTAAAACCGATCCTCATAAACACATTCATGAATTCCTCAGAATATGTGATATGTTTAAATACAGAGACACCGAGAATGAAGCTGTCCGCCTAATGATGTTTCCCATATCACTCACTTGAGAAGCAAAAACATAGTTGGACGAACTCAATCAAGGAACTATCAAAACTTGGGATGAACTTCAAACCGCTTTTATTAGCCATTTCTTTCCCCCACTCTTTTCTATCGACTCCTTAGAGAAATTCGAGCCTTTTCCCAATATGAAAATGAATCTCTAACTGATGCTTGGCTTTGTATGAAGGAAATGTTCAAAAACTGCCATGGTCACAATCTGTCCAAAGGCAACATTATCAAAATCTTTTATCATGGCCTTAATGAAATAACCCAAGAAGTTCTAAATGCCGCAACTGGTGGTATTTTCCTCTATAAGACTCTGAATCAAGCTTATCAGCTTCTTGAAGACAAAGTCTTACTCAAGCCCGACTGGACTAAAAACCAAAAAAAACAAATCATCTCTTAAAAAAATCATTGCTTTTGCCGCTAAAAGTAGCAGTAATTCTGACACTGACAAAATTATGACCTGAATGGATGCCATGACTAAGAAAATGGATGCTCAGTATAAATATTTTCAATCTCGTTCAAAACAACCAAACCTTGACGATGATGACATACCCATGTCACGTGAAGAAGAAGCTAAATTCATGCAAACCTTCCGTCATAATCGTTTTTACAATGATTACCGGGATCGTGATTCAAACCGTGATAACTGGCGTTCAAGCGGGAGAAATGATTACAACCGAGATAACTATCAATCTCACTCTGATGATAAACCTGATCTTTAAAAACAACTAAGCGATTTCATAAAAGCTCAACACTCAACAAACTCTTTTGTCAAAGACACTTTCATGGATCTTAAAAACAAACTTGAAACAACAACCAAAAACCATCAAGCCTCGATCTAAAATCTCGAAGCTAAATTCGATAGACTTGCTGACAATCAATCTGCTCGACCTTCTGGATCTCTTCCCAGTAACACTCAACCTAACCCAAAAGGTAGCTCATCTAAACCTTACCAACCACCGCAAGCTTAAAACGAACCTATAAATGTCGTATTCACACGGAGTGGTAAATCCTATGACCCACTAGATAACCTAAATGATCAACCTAACAATTCCAAAACTCCTATCAACTTTGATAGCGATGATGAACCTACGCCTCGACCCAAACTTGAAAATCTAAAACCAGTCAAAGAAATACCGATACCCAAACCATATAAACCAAAAATCCCATATCCTCAGCGCCTCAGAAAAGAAAAAATTGAAGCTC
Organism: Tanacetum coccineum; assembly: GCA_026074375.1. Taxonomy (NCBI): domain Eukaryota; kingdom Viridiplantae; phylum Streptophyta; class Magnoliopsida; order Asterales; family Asteraceae; genus Tanacetum; species Tanacetum coccineum. The sequence continues at coordinate 26,236 of BQNB010039470.1, forward strand.
AATATGGAAAACTCCTCGACATGATCCGAGCCATCTGAATCAATGTTCCTTTTGTCGATGTTTTAGCCGGAATGCCTAACTATGACAAATTTCTCAAAGAACTCGTAAATAACAAGCACAAAATTGAACAAATCTCAGCCGCTTTTCTGTGCGATGAAAGTTCCGCAATACTTCAAAACAAGGTTCCACCAAATCTTAGAGACCCCGGAAGTTTCCTTATTCTATGTAACTTCAACAAAGCTTTCTCATGTAATGCTTTGGCCGACCTTGGTGCTAGCATTAATCTCAATCCGTATTCTTTATACGCGAAATTATCTCTTGAAACTCTCAAACCTACCAAAATGAGCATAAGACTAGCCGACCGATCATTCCAATATCCTGTTAGAATAGCTGAAAATATGCTCATTGAAGTTGGTAAATTCACCTTCCCAGCCGATTTTGTTATTCTTGAAATGGAAGAAGATAGTAAAGTTCCCCTTATCTTAGGAAGACCTTTTCTTCACACTACCGATGCAGTAATTCAAGTCAAACAGAAACAACTCAATCTCGGAGTTGGAACTGAATGAATGATCTTTCACATCGATTATACGATGAAACATTCCTATTCAAACGATGATACATGTTTTATTATTGACGTAATCGACGAAATCTTAGAAGAAGATTTCGATGCTCTTCTAGATGAAGGTAGTGAAATCCTCCATTCCATCGAAGGAACCATCCTTGAAGAAAAACTCTTTGCTGAATTTGATAAATTTGTGGCAATGACTGCCGATGAAAACTCTGAATCTGAATCCGACACCAAAGAACCACCATTCAAAAAAATCACTTTTAACACCGATTACAAAATCAAAACATCTCTTGAAGAACCTCCTATGGATCTTAAACTCAAACCTATTCCTGATAACTTAGAATATGTATTCTTAGAAGAACCCTTTGTTAGCCGTGTTTTTATGTAAAATAATGGTCATTATAGATTCCCGAGCCTTGTATAGGAAAACATAGTTTCAGAGAATTCATTTAAGTTAATTGGGTCTAAGTTACGGGCTTAAAGCCTATTAGATATCAAGCCCGGCCCATGGAAGCCCACTTAAACCCATGGTCGGCTATTGTCACTATATAAAGCCCTCTCCAAGTGTGGAGAGGGTATTGGTTCTCTTTTTTTCATTCTCATAATCAACCATTTTCTTGTTTTTCCTCTCTAGTTCTTTCTCTCTCTAAACATTGCTCTCTCTCTAGATTCTAAGTAATTTCGTGTATGAGTATGTGAAGTGATAAGGCTAACATGTGGTATCAAGAGCCCAAGGTTTATTAGTGTTTGTGGTTTGCTTAATTTAACTTAATCCGTAGCTTATTTCATAGCTTATTTCATTCTTGAGTTTATTATTTAAGCCATGGCTTAAGTTTATGTTGTGGAGTAATTTATGGTTTTACTACTTAATATGTATCTTATTTGTAGCTTAATAAGCCCACGGCTTTCTTTAGTCTCGGCTTATTTGAAGCTTATTCATTGTTTAAGCTTAGTAGTCTTTGTATTGTTCTTGTATTATGCTCATTTAAAACCAAAAAGCTTAGCTCTTTCATTGTTAAATCAAGTTATAGCTTATTCGGATTAGTTTATAGCTTATTAGGCTTACTTTTGCTTATTCAAAAGTTCTTGAAGCTTAGTTTAAGTTTATTAGTCTATGTAGCGGTTTGACATAAGGTGAGAAAAAATTGTACTAGTTTCTTGTTTGGTAGTCGTTTCTTTGCTAGAAAACAAAAGTACATCTCTGGCAGCGGTTTAGTACAGGTGGTCCCAAATTTTTAGTAGCGGTTTGATTTTAAATTGCCCAGCGGTTTACCACAGCTTCTAGCAGTGGTTTGCATACAGGTTATACAGCGGTTTAATATTACATGGTCCTACTAAACGTTACTCTACTCAAATTCACACTTGGTAGCGGTTTGATGAACTCTAAGGTCAGCAGTTTGTAAAACTGCCAAGGTAGCGGTTTGAAAAAGGCTAGTGGTTTGTTAGTTTATAAATCCAGTGGTTTGCTAACTGGTTTGGCAGCGGTTTGTAAGGTTTGTAAGGTTTTATTTGCCAGCGGTTTGAGTCAATTCTAGCAGCGGGTTGTCACGTATTAATGCCAGCGGTTTGCTAAGTCTAGCCGGCGGTTTAGACAAAAGTTTGCCAGCGGTTTGGTTACTAACTGACGCAGCGGTTTGGTAAAACTATTTGATTCGTCAATAATATATATATATATATATATATAATAACACAATAGCAAACACTCAACCAATTACCTTTAGCCAAGGATTGGTCAAATGTTCACACATTTATAAATCCAGTGGTTTGCTAACTGGTTTGGCAGCGGTTTGTAAGGTTTGTAAGGTTTTATTTGCCAGCGGTTTGAGTCAATTCTAGCAGCGGGTTGTCACGTATTTATGCCAGCGGTTTGCTAAGCCTAGCCGGCGGTTTAGACTAAAAGTTTTGCCACAGGTTTGGTACTAACTGACGCAACGGCGGTTTGGTAAAAACTATTTGATTTCGTCAATAATAATTTATAATATATATATATATCTATATAAATATATATATATATATATATATATATATATATATATATATATATATAATATATTAAAATATAAATATATAATAACACAATAGCAAAACCCCAACCAATTACCTTTAGCCAAGATTGGTCAAATGTTCACACATAAAAATATATAAATGTCCGAGTAATGATTCCCGGGTAAGTCCCAAACGTGGCTTGAGATGGAAAAATCGAATGACGGATTGAACGATTAATGCTTGAATATTACAAATTTATGATTGGTATTTCTATTTCTACAAGTTAAATATGCGAAAAACGATTAAAAAAATCTAAAACGAAGCTATATAACTTAAAACCTAAAACGGGCATGAAAATACGAGGGTCAAAAACCAAATTTTTGCAATTTAACCTAGAACAATATTTAAACTAAAAATAGATTCACCTTGACTAAAAACGAAGTTTAAAAAAACTAGACTAAAAAACGGTCGTGAAGCGGTGGGCAAAAACGAGTCAAACAAGAACGGGAACATTCCCGTTCTATTATAAAAATGCGCCATTCCAGTAAACAATACACCATGGGGGGGGGTGGGTAAGCTCAAAATACTACTATTTTATCCTAGAAACACACACGACAAAACAGACACAATTTTTTTTTTTAAAAGTTTATATTTTTTTGATAATTAGTTTATTTTTTATGAATTTTTTTAACTTTTAATGAAAATAAATTATAAAAAATACTAAATGTTTATAAAAAAATTCTAGAAAATTTACACAAAATAGCTTAAAGATTGACAGTCCTATGAAAAATATAAAAACTTACACAACTTATCAAATAAGCTGTGTAATAAGCAAAAAGTGGGCTGAAGGCTTATAAGGCAAAATGGGTATATATATTTAACTTAACAAACCTCTACCGGAAGAGCTAATGTAGCACAACGGTAGAGGTGTTGTTATACAAGTGTTGGTTGATATAGGAGAGGTCCCGAGTTCGAGTCTTGCTCACTCGGGGTCTCTCCTAATCCCAACGCTTGTACTCCTCATTTTTTTTAACTTTTTGAAAAGACTAAAAATAAGCAACTTTAAAAAAGACAAAAAATTTTAAACTCCAAAATAAGCATGAAAATAAGCTATATAAGCTAACAGTTAGCTTATTTTACACTAAGAAACTTCTCCCGAGAATTAATGCACGACTGGTCTTTAAGAAACTTCTCCCGAGAATTAAAGGTACTCGGGGGTCTGGTTCGAAATCTACGACCATGAAATCTGCTAGAAACTGGAACTTTCCCACCATTAAACAGACGTCTTTGGCGATACCGATCGGTTTGGTGATTGAACGGTCCGCTAGCTTTAGCGTCATGCAAGTCGGGGTTAGTTCGGGAAGAGAGAGATCTTTCCAGACGGAATATGGCATAAAAGTAATGCTTGCGCAGAGATCGGCCAAGGCGTTGCATGTATTAATTCCAGAAAATTCACATAGAATAAGAAATCGGCCATGGTCTCTAAGTTTTTTCGGTAACTTGTTTAGGATGACCGCTGAGCAATTCTCGTTTAATGGAGTTCTAGCCATTTCACTCAACTTCTCATTGTTTCCGATTAAAGTTTTTAGAGTGGAGGCAAATTTTGGCATAAGGGTCAAGGCATCCGTAAAGCTAATTTCGAAACTCAAATCTCTAAAGATTTCATAGAATTTATCAATTTGATCGTTAGCTTTCTCTCGACGCCTTTCATCATTTCTTCTTGAAGGAAATAGAATTGATGTTTGTTGGTTAGGCATCGGAGCACTAGCGGGAGAAACAACGGGCTCAGAAGTTGGATTTTGAGATTGGACTTGAACTATCGGAGGTTGGACGTCTTTGGTGCTTCCGTTATTAGTAGGAAGCATCGTGTCCTTTGTAATCTCGGTATCACGATTCATTACTTTTGGAGAAGAAGATGAAGTAAAAGGAATCGTAGGTCCTTGATAAGCAACACCACTTCGGGTGGTGATACCTTTCAAATCTTCCTTCGGGTTAGTAACGATGTTACCCGGGAGAGTGCCCGAACCTGAAGTAGAGGCGGTATTTGAAGTCACGAACTTGGAAAGCATGCCCGTTAAATTGGCCATTTGGTTTTGCAAGGTTTGGCCTTGGTTTTGCATATTCCTCAGAACTGCATCATTAGCCTTGACGTAGTTGTCAAAATCAGTTTTGGACACACCATGTGTCTGAGGAACAGGAGCTTGGTAAGCTGGTGGTTGATTAACCTGGGGTCGGTAAATTTGGCTTTGGTTGAAATTGTTCCCTCGGTTTTGATTGTAATTGTTTCCCCGATTGAAATTGTTTTGATTATTTCCTTGATGGCTTTGAACGGGAGGAAAACCGGGAGGTCGAATTTGATTTGCAACCATCTGAGGTCGGTAACCGGTATTTCCTTGGTTGAAATTTGCCGCAGCGGCTTGTGACACATACTCTTGGATATTGTCACGATAAATGTTGCCATCGGTGGCTGGACAATTTTGGTAAGAATGACCACCCCCACAAGTTACACAACTTTGCTCGACCGCTTTTACGGGAGCTGGGGTTTGGTTTTTCTTATCGAGAATCAATGCTCTAACCATATCTTTAAGTTCAGCAACATCGGGTGAAACTGCTGGGGTAGAAGAGCTCATACTCACTTTGGCAACGACTGCCTTGCTTCGTGATTGACGAACTTTGGATTTGCTCTCGATGATTTTTAGGCATTCTCGAGGCATTTTATCCAGAAAGTTACCACCCGCAGCGGAGTTCAATGAATCTTGATCATTCGAATTTAGGGCATTATAGAATGTATCGAGTTGATGCAATTCTGAAAACCCATGATGCGGGCATCCCCTAAGAAGATCATTGAATCGGTCTCATGCCTCGTAAAACGTTTCATCAATTTTTTGTTGAAATCTCGTGATTTCATTTCGAAGATTTGTTGTTTTAGAGGGAGGGAAGAATTTGTTAATGAATTTCGAAACAAGATCATCCCATGTAAGAATCGATCGAGGGGGTTCTTTTTCAAGCCAAATTCGGGCGGCTCCCTCGAGGGAAAATGGGAAAAGCATAAGCTTAACCGACGTACTCGGGACGTTCGAGAACTTCATCGTAGAAGTGATCTTGTTGAAATATCGGATGTGAGCATGTGGGTCTTCTTTATCATGTCCAAAAAATTACTTGTTTTGAACAAGATTAAGTAGACCATGCTTGATCTCAAAGTTGTTCGCGGTAATTTCGGGAACAACGATCGCATCCTCGTAACCCTCGGTGGGTGCTTCGAGTAATTGCGCCATAGTACGATTATCGGCCATCGTAACTATGGGATGATTGAAAGTTTCTTGATTGTTATTTGGTTTCTCAAGATTGGGTGATTCAACAGAAGTTTGTCGGACTTGTTGTTGTCGACGTTTACGGGCTTGAGAACGAGTGCGCATGCACAAAATAGAAATATAAAAAGAAAATTTACACTAATTTTTTTTTGTTTTTCAATGATTTATTCACAATGTATTTTACCGGACAATGAGGTAGGACAACTTCAACCAAATAATCTACTTACTTCACGGTAGCTCTCAAAAAGATAAACGCACAGGTGAGCGGAGGAGTAGGAATAGCGCGAAGCTTATTTCTCCTTTCGGGTCGTAGTTCCTCGGAACAACCCTCCTTATACCTACTTTTTAGTTTGTTTAACTTTTCAAGGTGAGCCGTACGTCGTAAGAGACACAAATGGCAAGTTTTTAAATCTTTTGTTCGATTTGGGAACCAACAAGTTCACCGGAATTTATTATGATAATACCTCAATTGAGAATATTATATTTTGGTATTTTTACCAACTTGTGAATTTTATTTCTTGATTAAGACAATGTTTTTATATTTTTGGTTTTTCTTGTTTTATAAATATATACTAAAAAAGAAATGAAAAATATTTTTGTATTTTTATAAAAATAAAAGAGATATTCACAAATTCAAACACAATTTGTCAAACGTAACGATAATTCGTTTCACAGCCTCCCCGGCAACGGCGCCAAAAATTGACTCGCGGAAACTTATTTCCTTTTTATATATAAATAAATGTAAATAAATATAAATATATAACAAGGATCAAAATCCACAAAATCAATGAAACCGGAAGTAGTATAGAGTATTTCCGGGTCGTTATGTCCCAACGAGGCTTGAATGGAAAATCGAATGACGGATTGATGATTGATGTTTGAATGACAAAGATTTGGATTTGATTTTTCTAAATAAAATGCAAAAGCAATTAAGGAAAACCTAACAACAAAAGCTATTAAAGATTTAAACCTAAAATGAGACGGGAATATAAAAAATGCGAGCTATAAAAAGAACTATATTATCAAAAATTAAACCCTAAAGCGATGAAAATGCTAAAATGCTAAGCAGCTTGAGCTCAAATAAGCTAATGGAAAATGGAACAGACAAGTTGGGCACTAGACCTAACAAGCAAATGCAGACCAAGTTAAGCAAGGTAAATAAGCTAGAACAGGCCTAGACAAATCTAATAAGCTTAACTAACCCTAAATAAGCAAATTCAACAAGCAATTAAGCTAAATTAAGCAAGAGAAACTCAGCAGTACTAACTTGGAGTTAGTACTGCTGGCCTAGATTTAGTACTGCTGGCTTTAATAAAACACAATGAAATAAGAAATAAGCAAATAAGCTAAAACAGATATTCTACTGTCCCCAATAAGCACTCAGGCATAAGAATAAGCTACTACAATAAACTAGAATGGAGAATAAGCTAAAAAACTAAAAACTGATAAACTCTTAAAATTACTTTGAAAAGGCAAATAAGCTTAAATAAGCTCTACTAAAGACAGTAAACGAAAATGGGCTTAATCTACTCTAAAAAGCTAAGCAAATCTTAAATAAGCAGAAATAATAAGCTAATACGCAAAAATGAACTAACAGTATTAACTACCAGTACTAACCTGGAGTTAGTACTGCTAGCTTTGAGTTAGTACTGCTAGCTTTAAAATCCCAAAAGAGAACTAGCAGTACTAACTATGGGTTAGTACTGCTTGTTCCAAACACCCCTTAAAGTTTTCAAAAGTCATTTTTTTCTTCTTATTTCAAGCTGATTTGATCCTAATTTGTTAAAAACAGATTATCAAATAACAAAATAAGGCACTTATAAGCAGATTTTAATCAATAATAAGCACTTAAATAAGCTAAATCAATCTAACAGTTTTAACTCTTAACTAACAGTACTAACTAAGAAGTTTGCACAAATCACTTTTAAACTGACAACTAAGCAAGATAAGCACTAAACATCGTAATAAAGCATAAATAAGCAAATATAAGTAACAAATAAGCACTAATAAGCAGTTCTACAGTAAATAAGTAAAATAAGAAAAATAAAAACTTACAACTCCCTTGCTCAAAATAGGGTTAAACAAAGAGTTTACAAGCTCTAGCTTGTATTAAACAAGCTAGTGAGAGTCCATAAGCCCATCCAGAACTGGCTTATCATCCATAAGTTGTGGTATATTTGAGTGTGGAATTTTTTGTGACTTTACTTAAATTCTTAGTATTTGAGTTAAGACAAATGGCTTATATGATTTTATAAGACTTAAAACATATTAAGTAAAGCTTTTAACAAAGAAAATACAGAGATTCAAAAATTGACTTAAAAACTCCAAATTTGCATTAAGACGAAAATTAAAGTTACAAGACTTGGAAGAGTAAAATTGCATAAAAATAAGCTAAAATTTAACTAAGAAATTCCTTTTCTCTTTTGGGTTACAATGGCCCTATTTATACTAAAAACTTCCTCCTTGGGTCTTCCAGCTGTGCTTTCTTCTGTGTTTCTTTTGAGAGACAAAAACCCAAGTGTGCTTGTTGTGTGAGGTGATTCTAAAACAAATCCCAGCCTTCAATTTCTTTTATGTTTCTTTTGAGTCAATCACAGCCATCAAAAAGCTTGTAAAGTGGTGGGATTGCTAACTTGGCAATTATATATGGGGAGGAGGTGATAGTGGAGGTGGGGGAGATGTTTTACCTAAGGGGTTGTAGAGGTTGTAGGGTAAAAGGGGGGAAGAGACCCCGTGATTGGTTCTTGGGTTTTGTTGGGCGAGAAAAGAATGGTTTTGGGTAAGTTGGCAGCTTTGGCCCCTTAAGTTATACTTCACCCAGTTTCCAATTTCAGCCCTTGTCTATTTATTCTTGTAATACAACTTGAGGTTTGGCAATTTTAGTCCCTCAAGTTGTATTTTCTTCACTTGGTTGACTTTTGAATTTGTCTGGGTTGACTTTCTGACTTTGACTGACTTTGGCTTCGATTTGACTTTGTCTTTTCCATTCAGTGCTTGGTTTGGTCGTTTTTGGCTTTCTTTTTGTCCTTTTCTTGAATATCCATTTCCTGCACAATTCAAATGCAAAATATACAAATACAATGTATTTTTGGTACGTTTTTAGTCATTTAAGTCTGTTTTTAATGGAAAATGGTATGTGTAATTAAGCATATACCAATCCTCAAGAAGAAGAAGATGATATGGAAGTCGACATCGAGGAAGATGATAATAAACCGGGGTTGACATATCCTTATGAAAAGGTAGATCCTCTCAACCCTCCGCCACCTGCTTCTGAGTCAGAGCTTGAGGATGTGAATGAGGTTGAGAACCTGATTGATTCTGAGGATGAGACTGTTCCTGCTAGTGTCTATGAGGTAGGTGAATCATTTACTGTCTTATTCCTCGAAAAGATGGTAATAGTTTACTACTTGGCTTCATGAGACGGGACATTGACTCTTTTTTGGTGGGATTGCTAATCTTTCAAAACGACTGTATGATCGCGAGACGGCACATGCATTGGTCAAAAAGAAAGGGAAGGAAAAGGACAAGTTTTATGGTAAGCTGATTTTAGATTTGGGAAACGAAGTACGGTCTAGTGTGGAGCAAGGAACGACTGCAATGGAAAAGCTGGTTGAAAGGCTTGATAATGTTGTAGAGAAATCCGAGTGTAAGAAATTAAATAAGGAACTGGAAGAAGAAAAGTTGAGCAATACATTCCTTCGTATGCAGAACATACGAGTTAAGAGAGATCTCTATTAGACCAGAGTTCCAACTCATGAGTTCTATCAAGAGATGGCTCGTAAGGGATTTATGTTTGAAGAAAGACCAAATGAAGCTATCGATGTTCCAGTTGAGGATGTGGAAAGTTCATCAACGAAAGCATCACGAGGGAAATCAGGTTAGTAATTTAGTTTCAATTGTAGTATCTTTATTGTGTAATCACTAAACAGAATTCTTAGTTAGTAGAATTAGTGCTATTGGCTGTAACAATTTGTATGATTTCATGAAACAATGCAACTATGTATTAACTCTTTGTGATGAAAAATGAATGACTATCTTTTGATTACTACTTGATGTTGTGTGACTGTGGTTATGATTGATTTGTCATTGTACCATGTTATGAGTATATCATGTTATGAATGCTTATCAGATTGATTTCTTTGTGACGTGACAGAATCATTCCTCCAAAGTCTGCACCTTTGACTCAAGCTGCTATTCGCCGAATAACCAAGGAAAGTGTCAATGTTGTTATCTGATGTAGCAATTTATACTATATATAATATAATATAGGTAAAAATAAACAAATCACTTTTAAAATCCAAAAAGTAATAAGTTTAAATTCATAAATAATATATATATATATATATATATATATATATATATATTCGGAAGTATCGGTTTCTCGCTTCGTTATCCACAAAGTTTAAACCGGACTCGGGTCGTTATGTCCCAACGATGAAAATCAAGTTTTGGTTTGTGGGACAATTCTTGAATAATTAAAGATTGGATTGGGTTTTCTAAACCTATGGGAAAAAGCAATCAAAAGGCAATCTAGACTAAAAACGAAAGCAATTACGAAATTACAAACGAATGCGGGAATGTAAAAACGCGACTTAAAACCTAAAATATCAAAACTTAATCCTAAAGTGATTATTTAACTTTTTATAAATCTTAAGTGACTAAAATGTAAGAACAAAGAAAACTAAACCAAAAACAAAAGCGTTTAAAGCTTAAAATCACGAAAAACGTGAACGGGATTCAATCCCGTTCTTTAAAAATTCAAAATCTAAAATTCTCACCTTACAAAAGCAAATTTAATTTTCCTAGGTCCTAATTGATAAAAGAAAATTTAGAAAAAAAGAATTATATTTTTTTGATTTTTTAATAATTTTTTATGAATTAAAAACAGTTTTAAAAAGAAAAATTAATTAAAAATACTAAATGAAATGGGAAAAATCTAAAAAAATTATGGAAAGTAGTTTGAAGCGTGTAAAATCTAGGAAAAATAAAATTGTGCGAAGTGCTTTTTAAAATAAGCATGAAATAAGCTGTAAAAGGGCTGAAAGGCAAACTGCTAAAAAGGGTTAAATATTAAATTTTATAAACTAGAAATGAAAAAGACCATAGGGCAGTTGGTGAGTGTGTTGTGTAGGAATGGTTGAGAGGGTAAAGGTCTAGGGTTCGAGCCTTACTCACCCTAGACTTCCCCTTTCCTATTTTTTTTATAAACATATAAAATAAGTAAAAACAATAAGCTTTTAATAAAAACACTCTTTTCGAATCTTAAGAATAAGCCAAAAATAAGTTGTTAGAAAAGTTGGCAGTTTTGCCTTTTTAACACTAAGCAACAAGGGGCTAAACTTGGCTTGCTTTTTAAGCACCAATAAGCTAACAAAAAGGCAAATAAGCTAAGACATGCACTGTACTACACCTAATAAGCAAGAAGAAGCAAAAATAAGCAAAGGAGATAAGCAGCAAAAGGCAGAAAAAGCAAATAAGCACTAATGGCCAAAACAGCATACCAAACAGCCTATAGGACACCTTTTTAGCTTAATTTTAAGCCCAAAGATGGAACCTTATGGGCTTGAGGCTTATATGAGCTTAAAGCTTGGCTTAAGGGCTACAATGATCAACAAAGAAAAAAGAATTTAAAAATAAAATAAGCCAAGAAAAAGGCTTATGAAAACTGTTGTTTACTCAGCATATGCTGACTTTGGATTTTTCTTTAAAGGACAAATGGGCTACATGCAGGCTTAAATTAAGCAACTATAATAAGTTTAAATTACAGCTTAAGTTGAAACATATGAACTATGGGGTACAAAGAACTAATGCAAGAGATTTAAAAAGCTAAATCCTATTTGAACTTATTTAAATTTGCTGTTGAAAACTTAATTTTAAACTTTTTGAAATAACTTGTAAACTATGGCAGAGGTTAACTCAGAACTTAAAGTGGCAATAGCATTCTAACTTTAACTTATAATACTGCATTAGGGACATAAACAAGTGTAAAAAAACATCTATGAGCACCTAATCAAATAAGCCATAATAAGAAACTTAAGAAACCACAGATTCAAACTTTGAATACTTAAGACCTTAAAAGAGTATTTTAAACTATGACAACCTTTTAAAACCGATGAAATAACTTTAAATGAGCTTCTTAAATGTGGATTAGTGACCCAAACCAATACAACCATAATTTTGACCCATTTTAAGCCTTTTGCCAAACACCCCTTAAGACTATTTTTTTTTTTTTTTTTTTTTTTTTTTTTTTTTTTTTTTTTTTTATTTTTTTTTTTGAATTCATGAACATAAACTTAAACATATTAAAAGAAGCATCAATCAATATCAAATAAGCAACAATAAGAATAAATAAGCATAAACAAAACAGAAATAAGCATATATAAGCAGAATTTAAGCAATGAATAGTAAATGCATAAAAATAAGCTAAAATAGAAAATTTAAAACTCACAAGGGTCCACAGCTCTTGGCAATGATCTAAGCACTCAAAACCAATCCTATAGCTTCCCAAGAAGCACTAAACCATGGCCATCCAAGATTTACCATGCTCCATTCTCTTTGACAGATTCTTTTTTTTATGATTTTCTTTGATTTTTTAAGACAGAATTTAAAACAAGCTTTTATATAAGCTTTTAGTAAACCAAGAGCTTATATAAGAGTTTAATAACAAGATTTAGAAGATAATTTAAAGTAAATGACAGTAATTAAAGGAAACACTTGAAATTTCATTAACTAAAAAAAATTATAATGCTTGAAAATATAAATGACAGAAATTTAAAATGACAATATTAAAAATGGTCTAATTAGTTTAAAAACAAGACTAAGGACAAAAAAATAAGCTACAATTGGGTCCTATATTTATACTCAGATCCTAGTCTTCAAGTCCTCACTTGTGTGCTTCTTTAGTGAGAGGCTTCAACTGGTGTGCTTGTTGTGTGAGTAGAATGCCAAAGCAATCTCAGCCCTTCATTTTTCTTTGAGCCCAAGTCATATGATCAAAACCCTTGAATTTTTGTCATCATTCCTCAATGAATGGCGTGGTTGAGGATTGCCAAGGTGGCTTTTGGTGTTTAGTGAGGTGGGGATGGATGGGATAGTGATGTTTTTGTTGTGGGTGAAGTTTTTTTGTTTGTATATTGTAGAGTTAGACACACACGAATTGTGAGTGAAGATATACGTTGTATTGGCGAAAAGAATGGTTTTTAATATAGGTCAAGGTAAAACTTTGGAAGTTGGAAAACTTATGTCCTTTCTGTTTTGTATTGTTTGTTTTTACAACGATGGTCCCCATAGTGTGATAAAAGTTTTAGGGTTTGGCAGTTAAGCCCTTGAGTTATATGGTTTAATTTCAACACAGCTCCTTTTTTGGGACTAACCGTGAAAAGTGCAAAGGATAACGACAGTTAATTGTTTGGGCCTCATATATGTTGTTTGGGTCGGATGGTGTTTAAAATGGACTTTGGGCTTTTTAAGCCTAAAGGCTTTAATAAGGTCTACATATAATGTTTTAAATGGACTGTACCCGGCCTATTAGATGGGTATGGTGGGGCCCATTTAACATTTCTTCAGTTTTGGCTTTGACTTTGTTTTATCCTTAAGATTCATAAGCTAACAAGAATGATCCGGAGGTCGGGGAGGATTAAACAAATAGAAAGCCATATTATTAGTGAGAGAAAAGGGAAGATGTGTGTTTTTTAGAGAGAGAAAACACAACACACCTTATTACAAAATAATGAATCCACCACCCCTCTTGTGAAGTATGGATGGGATATAATACGTCCTTGACTCTCTAAACTATCATAACTAGACATTTTAGCTGTGAGTCTTACCTATTTATACTAATGTAATTCCGTATTAGCCAACATATTTTAAGGCTAACAATCTTCCCCCAATATGTGGGCATACGGAATTACTTACAATGTTCCTATCAAGTACAAATACAACAAAATAAAATGACATCCAAGGCGCTTCCAATGCTGAAGATGACGTCTTTGTCTTCTAGTCATGATACTTGTACTCCAGCTTGGATCTTCTTTGTCTTGACTTGTTCTGGAACCATTATAGTATGCATGAGTTGGATTAACTTCCCACCAAATCATGCAGCATGTGTAAAAAAGTTTTCTTCATAGACTCCTTTTTGGCGAAGTTTCTGAATCAGCTTCCCCCTAAACCAACATTTGTATCTTGAGCAGATTCTGAAACGTTGATGTAGCTTGAACGATCTTCTAACATTGACATTTAAAGTGCACAGCGGAATTTAGTAGAAGAAACAGTCAACCACACCATCTAATACTGCTTATATACTGTATCGTGACATTCGGTCTTGGTGAATATCCGTTTGGGGGAACATCCAAGAGATCAGCAACAGTTCTTCTCACGCATGCAGAATACTTCACAAACCATACTAAGTGAAGTAGTATAAACTACTTCCCCCTGGAAGTTGACCTGATAGCATCAAAGTATCAAAGTACACGTATTCCCCCATGATGGTTTCGAACTGTCCAGAGAGCATCCATTGACGGTGACCGACCATATACACGAGAAGTTCTTCATAAGCAAACTCTTGAAAGTTATGAAAAGACATTGAAGAACTTTTGAAAAGATTTAGCTGAGACTATGAAGTAACATTGACGTTCCATATAGCTGTCAAGATGTCCCGTAGAGAGTTGCTGATCACATCTCAACCTTATACTCTCTGGCTAACTTACCAACCTCGTATTCTGTCGGCTATTGCTGTGACCACTTTGGTGAAGTAAACCCGATATACCAAACTTGAAAATGAAGAAGAATTCCTCGAAAATTTTTACTTAATCTTACACTGTTATTGATTTAAGAACGGTGCAGAAGAAAGCCTCCTAAGTTACACTATACACTCAACTAAGAGCCAAAAATAAAAAAAAAGTACAACACCTCTTGAAACGACCCACATCGGCTTCTACGTGTGACACTGAGCACTACAATGTAACTCCTTTAAGTGATAGCTATAACCCGTGAGTACTATAATGTAACTCCTTACATCGGGTATAACTAATAATCCAAGTCTCACCATAACTGTATACGTTCATGCAAGTCAATCAAAATGATAATTAGGTTTGAAGAAAAGGGTAGAAATAGAAGGAAGTCTCGATGATGAAATAAGTAGTACGCCGTCGTGAAACCACTGTCAAACTCAAATAAGAGATACCAAAGTAAACCGCGTATCACTATTGACATTAAATCCGAATTCCCTATAGCCGTTTTGACGTTTTAGTGAATCTTATTCGGATCGGTTTTAGTGTAATGTATTATGTTTGTTGTGTTGTTGAAATCAATTAACGTTCACGGGATTTTACAATTCTATGACTTAAACCGTAAAAAGAATCGACTTTTACGGGATTTTACTAAATCAAGAAAAAACCGTGAATAAAAAATTAATTGATGTTGGTGAAATCGTTGTTAAACTTGAAGTACGTGAGCTTTTGTTGACGATTAATGAGCTTACAAGGACAAACGGTGCAAAACCGATTCACGTTGTAAAGCTAATTTCCCTCCATGCATATCATCTTCTTCATTTCAAATTAAAAGATATATGACGTTTTATGTTATTGATCTCGCGGAGTGATACGGTAATCGTCGGTAAAAAATAAATATATCACGTTGATCGAAACGATGTCACGAACACGATGGTATATATCTCAAGTCCCGTCGTTTAACGTCACACAAAACCGAAAACCGAAAAAGAGCTTATACGTGAAACTGGTTCGACTCTTTTTAAATTTTAACTAGTTCGGCTCATTTATACTTAACTCGATCGGTCCTTTATCTAACTTTGCTCGTTCGGTCCTAGTTAACTTAAACTCGATCGGTCCTTTACCTAACTTTGCTCGTTCGGTCCAATCTTAGAAAACTCGTTCGGTCCAATCTTAAAAACTACTTGTTCGGCCCGTTTAAACTTTACTCGTTCGGCCCTATTTAAAAAACTTGTTCGGCTCCCTTTAAGATTAGATTCGATCGGTGCTTTTAACGTTAACTCGATCGACTCATTATTTTGAGATACTCGTTCGGCTCTTAACAATATAACTTGTTCGGTGACTTCTTTCGATCTTGTGTTGAGCTCAACGAAAAACAACAAATATTTGCAAATGAAAATATGGATACTTTTCAAAAACAAAATAAAATGTTGGAATGTAGGAGACACAACATAAAAATGTTGTGTTTCCTTAGATGAAACACGATTTTTGTGATAATATATTCTTTTGTGATGAAAACATGGACAAAAACAAAAAAAATCACGAAACCCACTCGTGGCGATTGATACCAAAATAAATGAAAATGAAGAAAATAAGTCGAACATAAATAAGCTCAAAAATAAGCCACCACAACAAAACCACAAACACAACACGCACGAATACAAAACACCCCCGGTTAGCTCTTGATACCAATTGTACATGGATCAAAAACACCTTTTCGGGAGGTCTTGGTTGATCAAAATAAACTAGATGGATCATTGTGTAGTTTTAGTGAGAGAAAGTAGAGAGAGGGGATGAACACTAAAAGATGGAATATTAGATTGAAAGGAAAAATAGAAAAATGAACATCCACCCCCTCATGGAGAGCCATGAGGGGTATTTATACTAAAAGAAAAAGCTAACTATTCCTAGTTAACATAAAAGACCCCTGCGTGACACGCAGAGTCCAAAACTAGTCCAATTCACGTGTAAGACGCCAGCTTCACTAAAAGTGAGGCTAACAATTATTCTCCGGATGGGGTCTCAAAAGCCTTAGCACTTACCCGATGACGATGGGATGCTAGAGAAGAAAGTCATTTATGGGGCAAGT